>JAJOOS010014320.1:0-15819 GCA_029582725.1 Solanum chiquidenum | reverse complement strand
ATATATGGGATATAATAGAGCACTCCTATTACGATTCCTTTTCTTGTTATCATGTGTCTTTTTTTTATATTTTACTTGGCTTATTCAACTAGGCAATTATGCTAATTAATTCATGCATGTGATGTACGACTACTATTTAAAGGAAATTTAAGTTTTATTAAATGAACAATTAATTAATAGGTTTAAGAGGTTTTTTTTTGGGGGGGTAAAGATAAGCTTAAGAAGTTATTAAACGAATGAATAACTATTTAGTCCGTGAAGAGCTTTTCTTATTTTAGAACTTCACTTTTATGTGCGTACTTCTTTTTAATTTGTGCTATTCTTTATATTTTAGCTAAATGTATTAAAGATTATAAGGCTATAAGCAGGATTCAACAGTATATGAGACCAACTAGGTTCTAAAAAAATACAAACTTAATAGCGAATATATACTTAGGCACTCATAGACAAGGAAGGGCGTAATAATCGACAATATACAATATGCTATCATTTTGATATAATACTTATAATAGCATATTTAATCAAGTTTTTGAAAGTCAGAAGTGTTATTATTAACTAGTAAGCAAAAGTTGCTTTTTAAAGGCTAAAAAATTATGTTGCTTCGAAAACACTTTTGAAACTCTGGCTCAATCGTTGTTTAATATTTATAAATATATTTTTCAAATTGATTAGTAAAATATAAAATACTATAAAAAAAATTGAGTGATTGTTGGCACATGAACTAATACAATTAATATGGTGATAAAATATGACAAAAGTATATGATAGGATATTATAGATTTTTCTAACTAGAGTATTAAGAAGCTTTGGTTTTCTTGAAATTAGCATAGGGATGACGTGGAGGTTACTAAAGTATTATGAAGCTTTGGTTTTCATGAAATTAGCATAGGCATGATGTGGAGGTTGATCTCCATCAATTGATACTATTAGCGGTAACGTGAAAATAAAGAGTAAGGAAGAATAACTATATTTAATGTGGTTCAGATCAGAATAATTTTATGTCCATCAGAAAACAACTGCTTGTATATTAACAAAGAAGGGGAGAGATCCCAAAAACATCTAAGAGAATTGTTCTACTAATTCTCTATTCTTTTAATGTATTTTGCTATGAGTTTAGGATGATTTCAACAATGAAGAATGATCATTTTTTTTATAGATAGCCAAATTTGGGCTCCAAGCACAAAGAAAAGAAATACAAAATTTGTCTTTCATAAATTTTAGCTTGCTCTTCAAGTTTAATTCTTAGCCAAGTAACTTGGCACATCAAATTTTTCTTCTATTGGGTTTGACCCCCACAAGGACCAAACCAACTCTTTCAATTTCCACTTTGATTTGCGTTTCAAGCATGCGTATGAACAACTACGGTCAACACTTCTAAGCTTACTAGGCAATCCTATTGTAAGAAACAAGAAGAATCAAATCTTTGTTAAACACACTAGCTCCACCTAGCAGTTGTTCTCCTAGAGTTGCATCGGTTGATGCATATTCCACCAAGTCCTTGTAGTGTGCAAACTTGACAAGCGGGATTATCTTGGTCAACATGTCTACATCATTATCGTCTAGGATAACCTTCTCGTCCTTGATAGCTCCCTCTTTAATGACATCTCGACTGAAATGGAATCTGACATCAATGTGTTTGGTGTGCTCATGAAATCTTTATTTTTAATCAAATGAATAGCACTTTGACTATCACATCTTAAAGTTGATTCCAGCCGAATCAAACTCAATTCTTCCACCAAGCCTTTCAACCAAATAACTTCTTTCACTGCCTCCGTTGTTGTTATATATCCTGCCTCTGTTGTAGAGAAAGCGACAATCGACTATAAAGTTGATTTTCAACTAATAACGCTGCCAATGAGAGTAAAAATGTATCTAGTCGTGGACCTCCTTCTGTTAAGATCCCCTACATAGTCACAATCTAAAGAACTGAGAACTAAAATACCTTCACTTTATCAAAAGGTTAGGCCAACATCAAAAGCTCTTGTAAGATAACTTAATATCCACTTGACAACTTCTCAATGCCTTTTTTCTTGAATTTGTCATGTAACTGCTTACCACACTTACAAATTGAGTAATATTTGGACGTGTGCACACCATAGCATACATAATGCTGACAGTTGTGCTAGCATAAAGAACCTTGACATATGCTCCACCTCATCCACATACTGAGGCATTTGTTACTCTGGAAGCTTTAAATGGGAAGTTAATGGTGTACTTACAGGCTTGCTCATATACATATTGAATCTGTCAAGAACCTTTTCAATGTACTTATTCTGATAAAGATGTACAACACTTCCTTCTCTTGAAATCTTCATTCCAAGTATTTTCTTTACGACTCTCAAATCCTTCATGTCAAATTCTTTGCTCAATAGTTTCTTCAAAATATTTATCTCTATGATATTGTTAGCAACAATAAGAATATCATCAACATACAACAATAAATAAATCATTGAGTTAACAAACATCTTATTATGATACACACAATTATCAAATTCACTCCTCAAGAATTCATGTGTAGTCATGAATGCATCAGACGTCTCGTATCACTGTCCGAGAGATTGTTTCAAACCGTACAAGGACTTCTTCAATTGGCATACATGATTTTCTTCTCCCACACTTAGAAAATCTTCAGGCTGATCCATATAGATTGTCTCTTCTAAATCACTATGTAAGAAAACAGTTTTGACATCAAGTTGTTGAAGCTCTAAAAGAAATTATGCAATCACTGCTAGTAGCACGTTAATTGAGCTATGTTTCACGACTAGAGAGTATCTCATTGTAGTCATTTTCTTCTTTCTGATTGAAAATCTTTTCGACCAATCTCGTCTTGAACCTAACATCTTCCACTTCTGGAATACCATCTTTCTTTCAGTAGATCCATTTACATCCAACTGTCTTTTTCCCCTTTGGCCAATCAACTAAGACTCGTGTTTTATTTTTGGATGGCTAACCGTCATTGTGCAATATCCTAGCTAGAAGTTGCGTCAAGATACGTGGAAGGCCCAAGATTCTTAATCTCTCTTATGTAGCTGCGCATGCATATGCAATCAGATTTGCTTGCTCTATAAGACGTTATGATTTTCGTATCTACCTTTTGTACTTTACCTTTCCAATTGTGTATTGTTCATTGACAACAAGCTCTTCAAGATCTGCATTTTCTGACTCATCAACTTAAGTCTCTTGATTCCTTTTCTTGGTAAGCTTCACTTCTAGCTTCGCTTGCTCGTTATTCTTGCTTCCTGATTAATCCACATAAACTTTACGAGGATCAAGTATAGAGGATTAATCAAAGGTAAAATCTATACTAACTACAAATTTTAATAAAGACAAACACCAAATATTGTACCATTTTACTCCATCTACATATCTTACAAATATGGTCTTATTAGCCCTTGGTTTAAGTTTTCCTTTATTAAAATAATAATAAGCTAGACACCCGAATCTTCGCAAGTATGAATAGTTAAGAGTTTAACCTGACCATACCTCATTTGGAGTCTTAAAGTCAATCGTTGATGTTGCAGATCGATTGAAAAATGAAAAGCAGTGTGAACTGCTTCAGCCCAAAATACTTTACACACTTTGGCTTATAAGAGCATATAATGAGCCTTCTTAAGAAGAGTTTTGTTCATCCTCTCAGTAACTCTATTGTGTTGTGGTGTGTGCCTAATAGTTTTATGTCTTGCAGTCCCATGAACCTTGCAAAAATTATTGAACTCTTCGCTACAAAATTCTAAGCCATTGTTTGTGCAAAGATACTTGATTTTTCACTCCATTGATTCTCAATCAAAATCTTCCATTCTTTAAATGCTTTAAAATCATCACTTTTTGCCTTCAAGAAACACCTAAACCTTTCGTAAAATATCATCAATGAATGTGAGAAGATACCTCTTTCCTTCCTTCGATGGAGGCTTAAATGGACCTCATAAATTTGAATGGATGTAGTCTATCACCCCTCCCATCTTGTGTTTCCCAGTGTTGAAGCTAACCTTTTTCTACTTCCCTAAGACACAATGCAGTGCTCACTAAATTCAAGTGTACTGATCTTTTCACCGTTTAAAGGGTTGTCGTTGTTAAACATCTCCATTTCTCATGCGCTCATATGACCTAGTCTTATGTGCCATAATCTTGATTTATCATCATCATATAACTACATTGTAGATGTATTTACAGAGCCAATAATGATGTTTCCTACTAGTGTGTAGAGGCCATCTTCTAGCTTGGCCTTCAGCATGACAAAATACCCTTTAGTAACTTGCATAGTTCATCATTCCCTCATGTACTTGTAAGTCTTGTTTATTCATAGTACCCAAGAAGATCAGATTCTTCTTCAAATCAAGAAAATGACAGACTTTTGTAATTGCCCTCACGATTCCATCATGGCAGTAAACCCAAACTGAACCAATGCCAACTATTTTACAAGTTGTATTATTGTCCAATACTATGGTTCCTTCACTTGTCTCATAGTTATTGAATTAATCTCTTAGGAATGTCATATGCAAAGTACAAGTAAAGTCTAACATCCACTTGTTGTCATAGATTCCACTATTGCATGATGTTATTAGTATATATTCATCATCATAATCATGTACGTTCTAAACAATGGATGCACCCACCTTTTCTTTGGACTTTGACATAGGGAAATCTCGTTCAAAGTGTCCCTTCTAGTGATAGCCCTAACACTCCACATTTTTCTTGTTCACATAAGACTTTGATCTGTACTTTGATTTGCTCCTTTCCAGTTGGCTTGTATGGCATCTCACAAAGAGTCCATTAGTTTTATCACAATTATCTCTTTCAAATGCTTCCACACATCACAAAAGTTAAGTGATTGCCGCACTTTTTCAAGAGTGATAGGCTCATTGATAAACATCATTGAATTATCGATATCACAATATTTTTGAAGTCAATGAAAATAGAAAAGCACATGAAAACGTCTCTTCATTCTTTTTAATTTTGACAGTCTGTAAGTTTATCATAAGTTTATTAAACGCATCCAGATGGTCTTGCAACAAAGTACATGAATCCATATTAAATGTGTAAAGATGTCATTGTAAAAACATCATCTTTGTCACCAACTTGTCCTTGTAAAGTCCTTACAGCCTTTTCTATAACTATTTTGGCATCTTCTCGATACGTGTACTCACTTAACAAAACACGTTAGGTGCAAGGGACAATTAGATTACAGTCAATTCATATCCTTCAATCTTCTCCGTGTCAGAATTTGATGTGTCATCGAGGTACTTTCTGTCAATAGCATGGATGGAACCTTTCATCCATAGTGATGCCATAATCTGGATCTTTCAGATAAAATCTTGTCTCTGATATCAATTTTTAGCAGAAACGTAAAAATAAAAAACAAGGAAGAACAATTTTATTTGACGTGGTTTAGATCAGAATAATTCTACGCTCACCAGAGAACAACTCCTTATTTATTAATAAAGAAAGGGGAGATATCTCAAATACATCTAAGAGAATTGCTTTACTAATTATCTACTCTTCTAATGAATGTTGCTATGAGTTTAGGATGATTTCAACTATAAAGAATGGCCATTTTTTTTATAGGTGGTGAAACTTGGGCTCCAAGCACAAAGATAAGAAATACAAAAAAAAAAAGTTTCATGAATTTTAGCTTGCTCTCCAAGTTTATTCCTAGACAAGTAAATTGGCACATAAAATTTTCTTCCATTGGGTTTGACCTAAGAAGGACCAAATCAACTCTTTCAAATACTCAATGTTAATAAATGATCAATCACATAGTTTTTTTCAGCCAATCAGATGTGTCAAATAATGATATATTTATCTCTTATATTATTCATCCTAGTTGTTGGGGAGTAGGAGAACATATGAAGTAGTTTTGATGATTGATAAAGTGAACATGGTTCACTACTTGTTGTCTTATGTGTACTCTATCAAGTGAACAGGTTTCCAGACATGAATGCAGACAACCTGTACAAATATGAGAGATTGCGGCAAAGAAGAAAAATATTAAAGTGCAAAAATAAAGGAGCAAAAAAAAAGAAATATCCGAAACAAAGAAATATAGAAGGAATGAAATAGCAATTCAAGTCGAAGAAGGAAAGAAGTAAATATAAACAAGTCCAAGGCAAAAAAGGAAAAAGGTAGACTATTTCAATAAGGAAAAATATTAGTTTTCTAGGGAAACAAATTCCTTTCCTTGTAGAAGTTGATAAAGGCAAACAAATTCTATAAAAGATTCAAGCCAAAGAAAGAAAAAAAGGGTATTTGCATAAATAGAATTTGAGAGAATTTTCCAGCAAAGGTGGAGCGATACCTATTGTGTATTCTCAAAAGTCATCATCTTGAGAGCAATAGCCATTGGAGCAAAACTGCAAGACTTCTTCACACCAACACTGAAACCAGGTTCATGAGTTGTGCTCGAGTCTGAACTATTAAATGTTGAAGTCTGATCAATTAAAGTCGGGTTATTAGTCTTTGTTAATTTATTCTATGTTTATTATTGAGTTGTAATAATTCATATATTTTGTAACAAGAAGCGGGTTTGACTTCTTGAAGAGAGTTTGAGAGAATTATAACAAGAAGTAGGTATGACTTCTTTGAGAGTAGAGTTGAGAGAGAGTCTGAGAGAATTGTAACAAGAAGTGAGTTTGACTATTTGGTGAGTAGAGTTGAGCAAGATTTTGAGAGAATTGTAGCAAGAAGTGGGTTTGACGTCTTGGGGAGTAGAGTCTTCGATTATAGTTAATCGTTGAAGAGTAAAGGTACTAGAGTTAGTCCCTTTGATTATTGAATTGTTATTGAAGTTAATAAAATTGTTGTGTGGTTTTTCCCTTCCTTGAGGAAAAAAAAATTCCACGATAAATTATGTGTTATTTACTTTCTGTTCTAATACGGCTCTACGAACCAGGTTCCTAGAAATAACTGTTGGTGCGTAGTTTCTTTCAATTGGTATCAGAGTAAGTCTTTTCATCAAAGTTTAACACCTTGAAAAGGATCATATGGCTACTCCACCAACATCTCAGGAAGGCGCTTCTCTAACCAAGTCACCATCTTCAACGGGCAGTACTATAGATGATGGAAGAACATGATGATGGATTATATTATCAGAGAAAATCATGATTTGTGGTATTTAGTTCTTGATAGTACAATCATTCCCACTAAACTTGGCAAGGATGGGAAGAGGTTGATCCCAAAAGAAAAATTAGAATTAGATGTTTATGACAAAATTGTTGTTCAAAATAACGCTAAGGCAAAGAAATTTTTTATGCGTGGAATTGGTCCAGATGAGTACAATAAAATTTCATCATGCTCTATTGCTAAACAGATTTTGGACACTCTACAGACAGCCCATGAAGGTACTAGTCAGGATAAGGAAAAAGAACCAAGAAGAAATCAATAAATTCATTCAAACAGGAGAATAACTACTCGGGAAGCAGATATGGTTGTGAAGAATGCAATATGGCTATGGAGAACACATCATGACTCCAATAATAGTGAATCCAAAATTTTTCCAATGTTGGATATGGAGTATTCAGATGATGAAGACACTCTTGCACTTGTTGCAATTGCTGATTCTGATAATGAAGAAGGAAAGAAAGAAATAAAAAAGAATATCTTGGAAATGATGACAAGTTATGATGAAATGAAAAGGAGGAAAAACAACCAGAGGTAAGTTTTCTTGAAACTAAGTCTAAAATAAATATGTATTCCAAGAAACAATTGCAATCCTTGTCTTCAGTTCTTATTGATGCATACTATCTAGTGAAATCTGAAAAGAATCAATTGATGGATGAGTATGCATTCCTAAGACTTGATTGTATGACACTGGAAGATCAAATTACTTCTCATAATAATACCATCAATGGCCTAAAATAACAGGTTAAGACCCCAGAGTTGAGTCACAAGGGTAAAAACTCTGCTAGTGAACTTCAATTAGCTCTGGAAGAAGAAATAAAACAATTAACTATAAATTATCAGATCTTAACTGAAAGAAATAGGCTGCTACTAGAAAATCTTGTTAAGACCAAACTTGATCTGGAACAAAATCTTAGATGGACCAAGTCCTCTGAATTTTTAACTCACATTCAAGAAAGGCAGACCACCGGTCAAAGTGGGATAGGTTTTAGAAGACAGAAAATCTTGTAGCATACACTATTCACATGTCTAAAAATTTATGCACTCATTGTGGAAACTCAGGTCATTTAAGGAATCAATGTAAAGCTTTATTTGAGGCCTTTCATAAAAATATTAAGTTCACCAAAAAGGAAAAGGTTGAAACAGTTAAGAACTTGGTTCTAAATAAAAATGCTCCAGATAAAAGGTCTTCTTATTTGCCTTTCTAGTCTAGAAGAAATCTACTAGTCTTTTTACTCACAAAAAGGGCCCCAAGCTAATATGGATTCCCAAGGCTAATCTTTGACTAGTGTTTTTCAGGTAAAGGTGAGAGGAAAAGGGTCAATCTAGTACATAGATAGTGGATGGTCCAGAAAGTTACAAAAAATGATTAAAAAAATCCCTCTCACCCTCTGATTTTCAAGGAAACAGTGAAGTCATTGAAAAATGATAAGAAAGGTGAAATAGTAAAAATTAACAAAATTGAAAAATCACAATCTCATGACATACATAATGCGTTTTATGTTCAAGAATTAAAGCATAACACGTTGAGCATCTCTGAAATGTGTGACAAAGAAAATAATGTATTATTCACAACAACTTAATATCTTGTTTCAAACTCTAACTCTGGAACCTAGTTCTAAAAAGACACAAGATTGTATGCAAAGTTGATAACATGCCACTTCATGAAGAGACTTTCCTCAACATTATTAATGATATTTCTCTACTTTGGTACAAGAGAATGGATCATGCTAGTTTCTCTCTTTTAAATAAACTAGTCATGAAAGATCTGGTTCATGGGACTTCCCGAATCAAAATCTATGTAGCTACTGTGCATGTTGTGTATGAAAAAGGGAAATATGTGAAGTCATCATTCAAGCAAAATAAAAAGGTTGACAGTGAAGAAAGTGACATGATATCAAATATCTTTGATGATGCAAATTTAGAGAACATCGCAGATGAACCTGGTTCACATCTGATAATCGTTGATGCACCTGTAACAAGAGTTACTAGCATTAACCCATGGTCTTAGAGATATGGGGAACAATAGAGTAATTAGGACACTTAGAGTCCGGTACACCTTCAGGAGAAACTTCTCCATGTGAACCTGGTCTTTGTTATTCATTGAAGTTATTGAAAAAAGATAGGTTTCTTGATCGTATATAACTTCGAGTCGATCATATATCTTATTTAGTATGTGGTTGTGTGCTTATTTTTTATCAAATAAAAGAGAGTCACACCTATAAAAATACAAGACCTGGTTTTTTGTTACTCCACTTGAGATTCCTTTGATATGGTAGAATATGATGATGCAGACATACTCATGAAGGCCTTGAATATGAAGAACTTGAGAAAAATAATCTAGATCTTGATCTTGCCAAAACAAGCCGATACAATATCATGATTTCCTTTAATAATTGGCTAGTATACTAATAATTTTATGCTTGAATGATTATACAATGAATGCCTGCTAACTCAGTCTCGTACTGTAATAGGTACACACTCTAGGCACATCTCAAATAATATTTAGAAGGTCTGCGGATAATAATCCATACTCTATTACTAACAACATTAAGCAAATCATTAAGGAACACACAAAATGAGAACTTGATTTCTCTGTAATACTTAGGTATGTACCATCTTTTTTCAATGCATGATTTTCCTGAGTTTGTGTCAAACATAAGCACTAGTGAACCTGGTCGATCACCAAAATCTAATTCTTTTAAAAAATCACCAAGAACCCTTTCGTTGACAATAAACATCATTCAATCCCAAACCACTCAAATGACGAAGACCTCAGTTTTGAAGCCACCTCTACTTTAATTCAGGGGAACCTTGTTTTACTTCTTACATATGAACCAAGTTCATAAATTCTAAATTGATATTCCATTCATTCCAAGTATATAACCAGTTATCTCTTAGGGGAACAATTCTCTTAGGAACAAACTATTATCGGTGTTTACCTTCATTATTGATGAATCCATACTTGTTGCACCAATATGTCATGAATCTCTTACTTATAGTTGGTACTCCTTTGAAATAATCATCATGAAAAAGGCTATTAAAAAAATGAATCTGAAATTATGTTGTTGAACTAAGTTCAAAGAAAGGGAGCTTCATAACTCAGTTGTTGTTGGTCATAAAGCTTGAAAATACTCACATGATCTCCTTGAAACTGATTATACTTAACTAATGATGGACCTCATGTTGTTCTTGATGAAATTTCACATTCTAAGAAAACTGATCATAACGAAGGAGTTGGTGCACAATGGGCGTACTGAAAAAATTATAAATGGCAATAAATATATTCAAAAACTATATGAAATGCATTTTTTGCATATCAATATGATGAAAACTACATCGTATAATGTTAATCAAAATTTTTATAGTTTGACTCTAAAAAAGGAAACCATTACAATTAAAGTGGACGAAGGGAATATAAATACTCAGTTTATATTTATATAATTTCTTAGAGATAAGAGAGAAGGTGAAATAATTGGGTTGACTTGTTCATGGTATATATTTTATTCTAATTTGTATTTGTATGGTGCAAAGTTCCTCGTCCATTTTCCTATTCTTGTAGGTGTTGTACCTCTAAAGAATTTAAGAGTGAATAGGAAGAGCATGTGGTGGATTAAACCATTAGTTGGTCCATCACCATTTACAACTTGCAACTACTCAACAACTTGCTTATCCACTAATGTCCCTCCCATCGCATCCATAAAAAGCTTACTCGTACATAGACACACTTCCTGTTTACAAGAAAATTCATGTCGGACACGGGATCAATATTTATTTATAAATTTATTTTTTTAAGTGGTATTAATTAAATAATTTAAGATTATTTTATTAAATGTAAATAAATATTGTTTAACATAAATAAATTTTATATAGTATTGATTAAATAATTTTAAATTTTGCTCTAAAATAAATTATATATATATATATATTTGTGGTGGTAAATCATCTCGTTCTTTTTTCTTATAAATCTATTGTGAAGAGACTCATTGAGATGTGTATAATTAAAGTATTTTCCTTCTGTTGTTTTTTACTCAAAATAGTTGCAAATTTACAAAAATATTAGCAACATTCAAAATGATAAACTTATAATTAAAAAATATAAATTTAAAAATAAATGACATAGCTAAAATGGATCACATAATTTTTTAAAAATTATATACTAATTAAATTAAAATAAATATTCTTTTTTTTAAAATGCTTCGACAGAACCGGTCAGTTTCAGCCTCAACTCTCTCTTATATGATAAAAGAATATGTTTACATATAACTTTTGATATTTTCTTTATAGCTTACATAAATCTCATAGTGTAAAACTTAAATTATCTTCTATCCCTATTATTTTTCTAATTACATAAAATTCCATGTTTTTTAGGCATTTCAGATGCATAATTAAGGATCCGAATACATTATGTATCAATCTGTTGCACTTATTAAGGGAAAAAAAGCTGAAAAATCAAATTAAGATCTCATAGTATCCATTTGTTGCACTAATTAAGTAGAGGGGGGGGGGGAATGAAAATCAAATTAAGATCCCATAAATTGCGCTATTCCATTCCAAATTAGTGTCAAGAATTCAATCATATAGTGTAACAAATCAAAAAATTCAAAAATTCAATTTCTTCTTCTTGTTCACCGTTCTCTCTGTTTCATAAAGAAATTGTCGAAATTTTGGATAAGCGAGATGAGTTATGAAGGATACAAAAGTGATGGAATTGTTGTTGGACAAACAATTTCTTTTGTGAATCTTCAAGTTCATCGAATATCCTTTTGATTTTGATTCAAAATTGTCGAAAATTTTGAGATTCAAAATTCTTCTCCCAGTTCATTGAAGATTCTTTCAGTTTTGATTCAAAATTGTTGAAAATTTTGGGTTTCAAAATTATTCTCCTAGTTCATTGAAAATCTTTTCAATTTTGATTCAAAATTATCGAAAATTTTGAGAAGATACATCATGAAGTTCCTTTCAATTTAAATTGATAAGTGTTATATTTCTACTAGATACATTAAATAAGAAAGTGTTGCCCATAAGATTTTAGGTTTAAGATCGATACATTATTGTTTGGTAATTGTTATGCATCAGTTAGATTTAGTATAAATTCGAATTTACGTATCATAACTAAAAAATTAGTGCATGATACATTATTATTTATGTATCTTATTTTGTTTGAGAAATACTATATTTTAAAATTAAAAAAAAATACATTATACATGTAATTGTTCCAAAATAGCTTCTTTTTTGTGTGTGTGATACATAACACAAAATTTATGTATCAAGTACATTTATATTGAACATGATAAACACTAATCGAAGATTCAACTACATTAAAGTTATGTATCAATACCTTAAATATGAACATTATACATTATATAAAATGAAGGTTATTGTAGCAGTGATGTATCAGATCAATGATAATACTAACAAAGTAAGACTCAAAATAAATGAGATACATTAAAAATTTGTATCTTTGATAGTGATGGCCGTGCAATGCAGATCCAACTTTTTTCTTCTATTTTTTTTGGACGTTTTTCAATAGTAGATACATTAAAAGAAAATAAATATTTTTTAATAAAAAGTTTCAATGACGATATGATTAACTAAAATTGCAAAGGTTCAATAAGATTTCAATGGGGGTAAGGGGCGGAGGTAATTTTATTTTTATTTTTTAAGATGAAAAATTAAAAAAAGAAAAAAAGAAATCAGAAATTGAAGTGATGGAAACAAATCTACCTCTTGAATAATTTGAATTCATTAATTAGAAATAGAAAAGATTTGAAATTCAAAAATAGATTAATTGATGTAATTATGAAAAGATTTGTGGCGTGAAAAAAGGAAGGAAAATCATGGGTATGAGATTTCAAATTAATGTATCCGGAAAAGGAGATGATGGAAGGAAAATAAGGGATTTTTGATATTTTTTGAAATGGTAGGGAAAATAAGAAAATATGATAGTAAATGATATGTAGTTAAGTAATTTTTTCTATTTTTAATTATAATAAATTTAAACGTATTTGACATAACCATTCAGAAATAGTTTGGAGAGTGTATAACAATAATGTTGAATATGATGTATCATTAATGATGATATTTTGTTATACTGACATTATTTCCTATATATTGTTTGATTTGATGTATTAGAAATAATAACAAGTCTTGCATAACTTCTATTAAAAAAAAGATTGTTTACAAAAATACCCTCTGCACTCTTAGGTTTGGGTTATAGAAAATATTTAGAGAGGAATTTGAGGGATAGTTATATCATTATCCACTCTATTGCGTATGTTGATACCATTTGTAATACTAAAAGAAAACTCATGATATTAGTATTTAGTAATATAAATCAATATATATTAAAGTGTATACAAACTAAAAATAAAATAAAATAAATATATATATATATATATACCAAATAAAGTACTAAATAATATACAAAATTAATGTATGTATTTTTTTCTTAGTAGGCTTTTGGACATACGATTTCATATCGCAATATGAAATCAGTGTTTGGACATATGATTTCACGCCGATTTTATATCATGAGATGAAATCTCAAATTTGCCAAAAAAATAATTTGGGAATTTCAAATCATGATTTGGGACTTTTCAAATAAAAAAATTGTTCCACAAGTTTACATTTTGTAAAAATTACCCCACATTTATAACTACTAACTATTTATTTCATATGTAAATAAAATTTATAGTTCATGTCATTACTTTTTAAATCGTTTATACTCATGTAATGACTATTCTCACCAACATAAATTTATTATTACTTCAAATCAATTCCTAGTTTACCATTTATTTTCACCAAATTCTTTATTTTTGGTCAGAAATATTTACCAACCAAATTGATCAATAAATGACTCAAAACAACAATGTTGGTTCGTCTTTTCGGTTATATGATCGGGAAATGCAAGTTTTATGTGAGAAGATTGTTCGTTATATGTGGGAGAATTATATTAAAGACTAGTACTCTACAACTTATGTTTACTTTTATTTTTTATTGAATTAAAGTTTCATCTATAAGTGTTGTATTTTTTTTAGAATAGCTCTATGATAGTATAATATGTGATTTTATAAACTTTTGCTTATTAGGTAAGATTGTATAAAAAATTGAAACAATTTTAATAGTTTTATAACTTCTTGATTTTATATTTTATAAGAAAATATACGATATAAAAATCCAAATTACATGTCCAAAGTCCAAACAATTTTTTTTACTTTATCTCATAATTTTATATTATAATATTAAATCATAATTTTATATTATAATATTAAATCATAATTTTATATCACATGATCAACGTGCATTTTAGTACACTTGTCAAATGAGATGTGAAATAGGGGGGAAATCAGATAGAAAAATCACATGGTGCATAGCGTCGGTGTCACGAGAAAACAATGGCTTGTCTTTAATTCAAGTCGGCATTCACGTCCAATCACTCTTTAACGTTAACTTACCGTTTTCCTCCTGTTTATTTTTAAAATAAATAAATATACTCTCTATTTTTATTTATGTGTCGTTCTTATTAAAAATAGATAATTCTTAATATTTGTTATTTTATAAAATTAATGCGTAAATGACACTATTTTTCTCCCGTTTTACCCTTACCAGTTATTAATATTGAAAATATACATTTGACTAACATAGAACAACTAAGTAAATAATTTAAATTCATTGGTCAAATTAATTCAGGTTTATTGATTGAAAACTTCACTTTTAAAAAAAATAAAATAAAGGTAAAATAATAAGCTTACTTAATTTTTAATGCATATAAAATCTAAAATAGTGACATATAAATAGAAACGAAGAAAATATTTAATATTTTATTTGATCTAATTTTTAAAATTCATTTATTTTTAAACATATTTTCAAAAGATATTTTAGATGAAAAATAACTTGCGTCACTACTAAAGACAAGTATAAAAATCAAGAGACAGACCAACAGGGTTGATTAAAAATATCGACCCAATTCATCGATTTTTATTTTACTTTAAAAAAAATTAATAGAAAATAGATGATGCATGTCGCTTTTTCTTATGAAAAAATGTGCGATAATTATAATTTTTTTTTTTTTTAAAAAAGGAAAATCGATGGGGTGCCATGATTTTTAATCATTTTTTCAAACAAAAAATCGAAAAACTTCATCGAATTTTGAAATGTAAAATTGCAATTGAAGAATAAAAATAAAAATGATAAATTATTTGCCTATGTAATTGAGTAATAGAATTTAATCATAAAAAAGTGTCTACGTGATTTCAAGTATCATTGAATATATTTTTCTCAAAAATATTTACATTTTATTAAATTTTACTATCTTAAAAATAAATATTTTCTTCCAAAATTTAATCAAATATTTTAATTTTTAAATATAATTTTCTTACCTATTAAAAGTTTGATTAAACATTCCTTTAAACTTTATCGAAGATGGCAAATGATTTCATTTCTATATTATTCACAAGGTCAGTTTACGTCTATTTAAATTTGGGAAAATGCATAAGTATCCCCCAGCCTATGCCCAAAATTTCTGAGACACACCTAACCTTTAAGAAGGTCCTATTCCCCCCCCCCCCCCCGAACTTATTTTTTAGTTAATTTTTTACCATTTTTTGGCCTACGTGGCTGAATCCGTGACTTCACCTATGTTAGGCGCGTGGGGGCAGTTTTTAGACAACACTGACCAATAAAAATTGGTCATGTGTTAAAATA
>JAJOOS010014319.1:0-11041 GCA_029582725.1 Solanum chiquidenum | reverse complement strand
ATATTATTAAAATATATTTTTTGGGGTGGTTGTGGGGGGGGGGGGTTTGAGGGTAGGGACTAAATAAATTATTTTTTTATCAAATAAAAAAATTGTAATTTAAAGTTAGAGAAAAGTTTTGGAAAATGTTTTCCTTAATTTTTGAAGGGAAGTCATTTTCCTTAAATTTGAGAAAAATGAATTGATTTGAAAAACATTTTCCAAATTTTTTAACACAACCAAATATGAGAAAATTAAAAATATTTTCCTTCATACCAAACGCACCATTATTTGTTGAATAAGGAGAGAACTCATGCGCTTGAAATGTAACAAAAAACAATAGACTGAATTTCTCCCTCTTCCCTTTATTCGTTCTATAAAGTTCTAGTGAAGATTTTTGTAAAGATTTTTTCTCCGAAAAATATTTAAACAACTTTGTAACAAGTTCATGTGTTATTTGTGTTTATATACCTATGATTACACTATTATACTAATAAAATAAATTTATAGTCCTGCAAACGGTGTGTTTGATAAAATTCTTCAATATTTTTTAGTACTTCAATATTTATGTGCTTATTCATCTTTTTCTCTAATCATAATCTCTAGAGATCAAATCCAATCTTTGATCCAATGTCGTTAAAGGCCTTAGGGACAACAAAAACATTTTTAGCGGCAATAAATAAACATATTAATAAAGAGTGCTAAAGTCTTTACTACCATTAATTAAGTGTTATTAAATCTAATGGTTCTAAAGGCTTTAGGGACATATACAAAAAGTGTTAATTGCCGTTAAAAATATATATTTAGCGGCAATTAAGAATTTATTATCATTAAAGATCATTTTTATTATAATATCAATATTTTTATTGACTTGTTGGCGTTCGAATCGAAAATAATACTACAAACAACTCTGAACTAGTTAAAAGAAGAAAACAGTCCCAAACCAATGATATTTTTGAGCATTTTGGTAATGACATGTGTGTATTTGGCTCTAATCTATAGTATATATAATTAGGGACGAATTTAGCTAATAGATGAAAGTAAAGAGGTATATTGGCCTTTTTTCTTAGGTTATATGGAGTTTGCTTACAATTTACCTTGTACAAATCTCACTTATTGAATTTTACTCGTATATTTATCGTTGTATTTGATTGACGAGATTATAATTGCATTGCTAGTAGGTTTCAATCGTCACTTCTCTCAAATAAATTGCTTTATGATTTGTTCGACTTCGACTTATCCATATCGTTCTAATGGTTCTTGTAACAAAGCCTTCATCAGGAATCTGTTGTTCTGACTAAATTTGAATCGTGCATTACAAGATCCATTTCGGAGTGACGCTCCTAGCAAAATTTTCTCCATACTCTTTTGGATTTTCAGAATCAGCGGGCAGTGGTCTTATTGAATTTCTTTTGCTTTCCCCTAGTAAAGTTCCACAACTACTAGCATTGTGTAGTTTTAAAAGAAGGCAAATAGCAAGTATGGTTATTGTATGGGTTACTGTTTCTTTCACTTCGTTTATCTTATTATCTTGTTGACGTTATTGTTTGTTCTTCTTTTTCTTCTCTCATTGAGACGGGGTTTATTGGAACAACCTTCCTTCACAAGGTAGGAATGGTAAGATCTGCGTACACTCTATTCTTTCCGGACCCTACCTTATGGGGTTATACTGAGTATGTTATTGTTGTTGTTGTCGAAAGTTTTCATATATGTTAAATACTCTCCAAATAGACCTCTCTCAGAGGAAGGAGAAATGGGGAGGGGATTACAAAGTGGAGAATCAAATCCTCACCAGTCACCAACCAAGAGAATGTTTAGATAGTCAACCAACCGATCGAGCAACTAAATTCTCCATCAAGTTTAAAGTGATGGTAGAGTAGTTGAGAATAGGAATTGGATGGACTGACATAATCTTCTTATCTTTAGAGACATATTCATCCAATTGGTCTACAAGTTGCAATCTTTTTTGTATTGCCTTTTGACCATAATTTTTAATGAATGGTCGTTAATAAAACTGACTAAAGATACACTAATATAACCTTAATGACGTTTCATTTTATATTAATTAGTCAAATTTGAGTAAACATGTTTCATGTTAATGGTGGTTGGACCAAAGATTACATATATTTCTAATTAGATTAGAAGTGTTTAGCTATTGGGAGTACTGAAGATCCACTTTATTGCTGTGTGATGTAATCTTCTTTTTTCTCTTTTATTTTAGGCCATGCAAAGTGGATAGACTTAAAAAATCAATAACTTTCTGAAATAGCTCTACTTTGAGTCCTAATTATTGATTATAGTAATAATTTAGCTAATTATCAAACATAACAATGCATTTAAAAGTGTGACTCGGTGGTTAGTAAAGTGAGTTGAGAATCATGAGGTTTCAATTCAAATCACAAAACAAAATAAAAATACAAGGTCATTTCTTCTCAATTCTCATATGTCCCAGTTTTGATGAACACAATGATTACCCTGATACCGATTGTTGATAGAGATGGCAAGAATATCCCATAAAATTAATTTAGGTGTGAAAAAGTTGGTGCGTAATACACTTTGATTATAAAAAAACAAAAAAAAAACACTATAACTTCCATGCCTGGCAAATTACTAGTCACATAATTTACTCTTTAATAATTGATGCAAAAAGAGTGGGTGACAAGAAAGTGGACGTGCCACATGTCATGATCCTACTTGGCCAATTAAACTTAGCTGTATAAATTATAATCCTCACAAATTGAACATATTTCCAGCCAAAATGGGTCCATATGTGTCTTAGTTTGACAATAAATATGATTTTAGCTCATTTATCCGTTAAGAAATTCTATTTTATTTTTGTATTTTAACAAAATTGTTTTTCAGATTATTAATTTACTTATTATAAATAATTATCTATAATTATTTTTTAATTAGGTGATATGATAGTACAGAATTTTGATATATTAATATATGACAGTTACACTCTAGTGATACCCCTTTATTATTTAAGGATCGTTTTAAATCACAAATTTTAAAAATACTTATTTTCTTTTTTAAAATTGTATCAACTCAAATGCTGTCATTTAAAATGGGATGGAAGAAATATTTGTAAACAGACTACAAACAAAATCTCCATTTGGTTAGGAATTGGACGAATGCGTCCTTTTCTCCTTCCTTGAGAGTTTTTGTTTCATTACCTTTGTAATTTATTTATTTATATATATCATTTTGTGATTCCAAATTCCTTGGAGTAGAATAAATTTTGACTTTTCGAAAAAATATATTAGTAGATACAATTGAATTCGCGTTAAGTATTTACAAGTATTTTAAATTTTGTGAATTCTATAAAGAGTAAATTTTAGGTTTAGCAAACATAAAAATTATATTTGTATGCTATAGATATAGTTTGTATAATTGCACTCCATAGCAAACTTTATGTTTGTTATGACTATTAATCTGTATATTTCGGTATACATATACGTTAAAAATATGTATTTGAGTCTATTTGTATATTTCAGTATACAAATGGGTCCTGCATTTGTATATTTCGGTATACAAATGGGATGATAAAAAACATGAAATATTTACTGCAAATTACAAATAAAAAAAACTATAACTATAACATTTAATTTAAATTAATAATTTGTTATTTTATACAATTTTCTCTTCTATAAATTGAAAAGAGGAGGAGAAACGTGGAAGGGTGCTACAAGGTCAATGTTAAAAAATCAAATCAGCCACAAAATCAAGAAAAAAATATTTAAGAAAGATTTATTTATTTTGTAATTTTAAAAATATAATAAATTTATATTTATAAATATTTTAAAATTTAAATTCTGATTTTGTGTCGATTTTTTCATTCAGCCGCAGAATACGGCTGACGGATGGCAATCTGTCGGGGAAAACATAAATAGATGGAAAATGACGTTAGATGTTTTTTGAATTTTGAGAAGTAACTGTCATCGTGATGGAATGATAGATACTCATTTATTTTTAATCAAAAATTTACTTTAATTTTTTTTAATACATAATCATTTTTATTAGAAAGCATAATATTCTGTAAAAAAAAATCGATGCGAGTATCGAACATCGGAAAAAAAAATTCCATCAAGTAATGAATGGTTGTAAACTTCCCGATTCTCGACCGAAAGGCGAGCCATGGAAACACAACAAGGTTGTCGTGGACTGTTGTAATGCATACACGTGTCCTCATTTGCTTTATTATAACTTCAAAATATATATACCTATCAAACTTCGACAACTTCAACCGAAGCTTTGTCTCCCAAAATAATCCAACCTGGCACTGCAGATGTGTCTCAAAACAATGGTTAGATTTAGGTTCACGATTTAAATTTTATAAATTTAAAATTTAGTATTATATAAATTTAATTATTCCTTTCAAATATTAAAATTTAATTAGATGAATTTGAATCATATTTTAAAATATATATTTATATTAAATTGGTATAAAAAGAATTATTATTAATACTACTTATCCTGTAATATTTTGATATTTAAATTTTAATTACATAATACTCCTTCCGTTTCTTTTTATATGTCATCTCTTTCTATTAATAATTGGTCCATAATACTTGTCATTTCATAAAATCAATGCATAAATTATCATATTGTTCCTTTTTTACCCTTCTGAGTTATTAGCCTTGAAAATATACATTTGACCAACTTAGAAAAGCTAAGTAAATGATTCATGTTCATTGGTTAAATTAATTAATCAAAATAAATTATTTCATTTTCATTGATTGAAAACGTGAATTTCAAAAATATTAAATTAGGGTAGAAGGGTAAAGTTATCATTTTTTTAATACAAATGCAAAGTAAAAATGTGACATATAAAAAATAACGAGAAAAATATTAAATTAAATTCAAAAATTGATAATATATCACACAAATTGAGACTGAGCTATTAATATCCATTAAGGAATTTCTCCGGGAAGTGCCAATCGTTGGAATACGTGCACTTGATAAAAGGGTGTTCGTAATCTAAATTCTTATTCCCTTTGACCCATAAAATTCAAAAGCACTAAAAAGACCCTTTTGTCATTTAATTAATACTTTCTTTTTTAATTATATTTATAAAAAATATTATTATTTGCTTGTCTAATTTAAATATATATATATATATATATATATTTTAAATTTACTTTTATTATTAATTATAATAATTTTTTACTATATTAAATTTATTATACTCAAAGAATAACAGTAAAATTGTCATTCTGTTTATTGCTTTTTTAAAGTATGTGTCAAATTAATATTGTAAATCGTAAGTAATAGGAGTAATAAGTGGAGGGCGTAGAAAATAAAATAATATACTCGTGCAAATATCATTCGTGTCATCCGTTGTTACAATGGAATTAAAAATAAATATATATCGGACCTTTCTTACAAGTTACAACAATGGTGTAAGGCAAGCTCGTACGTATCTCAGTTGTTTTATGAGGTACTTCTTTTATTTTATATTACTTGTCTATATTATTAAAATTATAATGTATCTGTCCTTAATTACTTGTTCACTATTTATTTTTTAGTTGTCCTTAGACAAATCAAGAAAGGACAATGTATTTTCACATATTATTTACTTTGAAAAAAGTAGAACTTCTTGAATATCTTAGATTTTTAATTCATCCACTTCATAATTAATAGGGGTAAAATAGTAAACTCACTATGTCAATAATTATTTTATTAATAGATGTATTAATTCAAAAGTGGACAAGTAATTAAGTACAAGAAGAGTATGTTTTAAATTATCTGTCAGTTTATGGAAAAAACAATATTAATTTGTAGCAACACATTTTCTAGGAAAAACAATTTCATATCATACTTGAAACTCAAAGTCTTTGAGTAAAGATAAATTATACAAATATTGAAAACACTCTGAACTTGACATAAATTATTAGTTTTGTCCTTAAATTATTGTCCGTCTTAAAAATACCTCTCTACTTAACTAACTAAACTTAGATACATACATCCCCAATTTGCCATATGACATAGCAAGTGGTCTTAAACTCTTGTAGGAGCATGAAACTCTTAATAAAAAGTCGAGAGAAATGTTGAAAACACCCCTAAGCTTGACGAGAATTCAAGAGTGTATTTAAGTTCAGTTAGTTGTTGCAAGGTCAGGGAACAATATTGAATACACACCTAAATTAGTGTTTTTAAGGTTGTCAATAATTAAAAAATAAAATTAATAATTTACGTCGAGTCTAGAAGTGATTAAATGGTTTGATTTTCACGTCCTACATTATTCGTGGGGCCTACCCTAGTAAATATATTTTATTTAGTTTTGAAAAAAATAAATAGAGAATGGTTGTATTTGTATTGCGGCGTACTTTTTGTGAGCCCATATGCTATATGGTCCTAATTACTCCTATATAAATAACCTCCCAACTTCCTCCCACTTTCTCTAAACTACTATCAAATTCAATTCCCCCAAATCCCTTATTTTCCATCCAAAAACAACATGAAGAAATCACTTCTCTTAGCAGCCTCTGTTTCTGCTGCCGCCACCGCCACCGCCACCGCCACCATCTCTTCTGTTTCTAAAGTTCGAATTTCTCTTCGCAAGGTAAAAATTTAAGTGTTTTTTGAATGTATTTTCCTCTGTTTTCTCTGTTCTATGTAGCTTTTATTAATGTCGTTTGTGTGTAGAGAAAGTTATCTCCGTTTGTTTTTTTCGTTAAAATCAAATCAAATTTTGTTAAGTAATTGGAGGTCCGGTGCTGTGAGTAAGTAGATCTCTGTGGAAATAGTGTCAATATTCGTGCAACTTAGATCCTGTTTGAAATTCAAATCAACAAAACTGCTTAAAAGTTATTTTGACTTAAAGAAAAAAATATTTTGAATTCAAATGGATTTAGATGTTGAATTTCTTTTTTTTTTTTGTTTCAGGACGATAATTTGGAGAAAAATGATGAAAACTGTTCTAAGCCGGTGAAAGCATCAACCTCTTCAGATAAATTTGCGCCCAGATTTGATGGATTGAGGTTTATAGAGACGTTGGTCACTGCTCACAGATAAGTTTACAAAAGAGGGAAAAAGTAAAAGTTTTGAATGGAAATATATTTGAGAAAAAAATTAAATATGATTATGTAATTGAGAATCCTATTATAAATTTTAGTTTCTAGAACAATACGATTGTTTCAAGGATCAAATTCTATATTACAAATTGTAACTTTTTTCCCCCTTTTAAGATGGGAAAAACAATGTTTATCAGATTTGACCGAAGGACTTGTGATGTTGCGGTTCAAATTTGTTTAGCTTTGACCACTTTATTTTATCTTCTTTTTGTAATGGCATGATGTATTAATACACAACTTATTTTACTATATTCTCTAAAAAAATTTATAATTTGAAAAAGTTACAAAAATTCCTAATATATCGGGACGTTACTTTACGTGATATATCAGCAAAACGTTGAGCGATGTATCCAAAACTGAGTGATGTATCGGGACATATTGAGATGTTGAGTCAGGACATTGAGAGAGATCCAAATTTAAGGGCTTTTGTAATTTGAAAAAGAATAGGTATAAGACGTAGCAAATGGCAAATTGGGGATGTATGTATCTAAGTTTAGTTAGTAAAGTAGAGAGATATTTTTTAATACATAAACATAACCCTTAACTTGGTTTTAGTTGAAAAGTATGACCTCCAACTTTGGATGTGCACAAGTAGACATTTGAACTTGTATAAAATTGAACAAGTAGACACGCGTGTCCTACGTGTCGTAATACACGTAGGACGCTGCATAGGACACAAAATTGCCATGTAGGACGAATGTGTTTATTTGTTCAATTTAATACAAGTTTAAGTGCCTCTGTGCACAACCAAAGTTAAAGGTCATAATTGACAACTGAAATCAAATTAAGGGTCATGTTTATGTATTATGTCTTTTTAATTTATGAATTCTAAATCACATATTTAAACATATTAAATGAATTTCTTAATATACTAAATATAGCTTTGGTAATTTCTTTAGTCCGAAAACTAAAATTTTCACATCCGATCCGAACGTCCTCCTTAGCTACAATGCTTTTAATAATAATGTTGAACAACCAAAAAGATAGAGACAGGTTATTTAAGTAACAATTTCATATGAACATCAATTCAATCTCATCCGACTAGACATTGATTCATGATTGAAGAAGATATGTACCCTTATGTTATTAAAGTTATAATATTATCCATATTTAACTGAATTTCATACATA
The DNA here is from genome assembly GCA_029582725.1 of Solanum chiquidenum. Lineage (NCBI taxonomy): Eukaryota > Viridiplantae > Streptophyta > Magnoliopsida > Solanales > Solanaceae > Solanum > Solanum chiquidenum. The sequence goes on along the minus strand of JAJOOS010014319.1, from coordinate 2,856 downwards.
ACTTGCAATTTAAAAAATCAACAATTGAACTCTCTGACTTAAGTGATTTCAGGAAGGGAATAATTTATAGAATGAACATACAACTTGGTAGTGGTAAAAATGTTACCGCACCAGTGTCGGATCTCCTAAAAATGTACCTACTCTTGGAGGTTCCAACACACTCCTCAACATTTTCAAAAAGTCCGAGCAACATAAGTTGAAAGTATGTAAATTCGATAAAAGAGCATGTCCAACTCAAACACTTAAATGGAGAAGCAAAACTATAGAGAAACCAAAATGATCTGGATTTCTCTCAAACTTGTAACTAATATTACTTCTCTATGAGAACATGTTAGTCCTATTGATGTTCTGCTGTATATATGTGTGGCCTAGTATCTCGCTTTTGGCCTCTCACCATTTGTCAACAGTGAAATATTTGTAAAGACGCGTTTTTTACCTTTAAAATTGCTGATGTTGATCTGCCAGAAAGGTGAAAACAACTGCTGCCATTGTTAAAAGATGTCACGATTGTGTCTTTGTTTACGGGTGATGGGCCTGCCCATGCGAAGACATTGAGCTGTGAGTGCGTCGAACAAAACCTCCACGGCATCTTCAAGTGCTTTGGCCTGCTTATCCAATCCATAGGAAACAAAATTTGGAAGGTCATGCAGCTCATCGAGGAGGCCTATTGCTGCAGCTGCTGTACATGTACGATCCCATGATGGTTGGGGTCTGCACATGGCCAAAACGTTAGACATGACTTGTGAAAGCCAAAGAGAAAGTAATAAAGATGAATGAGCCATCGCTGCAGATTTGGGATCGTGTATCCTACCTGAGTTTATGCATCAAGGATACTCCTGTGTTCAGCGTTATGCAAGGAATCTCCTCCTCAGTCCACATTAACTTGTACCGATCCTAATCATTAAACATCTCAGGTTAATTGTTTGTCTTTGAGAAATTGATTCACATTTTCCAAACTCAAATAAATCCTAACATCAATGCAACTTTGGCATGACAGGTGAAACAAAAGAAATACAAAAACAACATACCCAGTGTTGTCCCACAAGTACTTCAATCTAATTGGTTCAACCTCAACTTATTATCTATCATTCTTTTGCACCCAAGGTTTTCCAACTTATTATATAATATAACCAACTTTAAAGCAAGTAAAGTAATCACCATAGTTGAGGTGCGCGCAAGCTGACTCAGTCACCACGGATATCAAAAAACAATTCCTATCACCCCCCCCCCCTCTCTTTTTGACAATGTTCATGCGTAAAAAGTGTTGGTTAATAATGGAGTTGAATTTAAAACTAAGAGTTACGTTTGCAAGCTGACATACCTTTAAACGGTTGAACATTGCACCCGAATTGCTCCATGTCCCATCAATTAGAATAAAATTCAAGGAATGAGCTCCATCTGTCTATATATAGCAGCATAAACGTCAATATTCATACAATGGAAAATGAGAACATCACATAAACAAAACTTCACATGAATGATCACTTCCATGTGGTTTGAGAAGCAATACTACAAGTCAAACTGCCATTATATGAAACTATTATTGGCAAACACTTGTTCAAAAGAAACTGCATAGCACTTTTTTTTTAGTTTCAAAAAAAAGAAACTGCATAGCACCATGAAGAAACATTATCATCCTATATAAATAGGTACATTCCACGCAATTAAGTCTTTGTCATTGTACTTTAGCCGGCCAGTAAGGAATGGATAGCATAAAGGTAAACCTCACACCTCCAACCATTAAGGAGGAATTTGAATCGCAAAGGGATTTAAAAGGGAAAGGACCCCTCTTGAGCTCCTAGTTTTGTTTCTACTTTTACTTCCCCACAATTATCTTGTCAATGACAACTTAGCCATATTACCAAGTAAAAAGTTAGGATGGAGTACCATCTCAGGATGGTTTTCTACATTTGCAAAAGAAAGCCTGGCCATGCTATCCTTGACAGAATTTGTTGGTGCATTCTTTTTGGGATGTAGACACCAAACCTTGTCTTTTCCTGAAAATGAGGTAAAATGCAAATCAAAAGGTAGTCGCAGGTTCTGATAGAAAAGGTTGAACAAGATCCAATCAAGTAAAGCTTAACTTGTTTAAATAGATAAACAGGACACGTAACACTAACTTGGCTCCATAAGCTATCTCCTCTTTTCATGCTACATAGATGGTGTCAATTATAAGTGATGTATTATATAACATCCAAAAACTTGTGATCATGAAACTGGATAGAATAGTGATCATGTTCCCATTATCATGAACATTCAAACATGACATCTAAACTTCATTTTTTCCATTATCTTATGTTCTTGAATGCATCATACAAAATTATGTTAACAAGTCCATTAATTGAATAAGACAGTTAATAACTGAATTTTCCTCTTTGCTGTTGTCAAGATATTGTCAGGAAAAACTGAGAAACATGTTAAATTATTAGGAGGCAGGAAGCTAACAAAAGGCTGGCAACATTTTCTACTAACACAGACATGTCGAAGAAACGGTGATCCAAGAATTTGACATTATCATAACTTGTGCATGTTAGAAACAGACCACCCACCCACTAATTTACTTGAGGTGATTTACATGCTTAATGGGGCAAAGGGCAGCCCGGTGCACAAAGCATCCCGCGTTCATACAAGGTCTGGGGAAGGGCTGCACCCCGAGGGATGTGATGTAGACAGCATACTCTAATGCAAGCATTAGTGCCTATTTACACGGCTTGAACTTGTGGCCTATAGGTCACACGGAAAAAACTTGACCGTTGTTCCAAGGCTCCCCTTCTATTAGTTTGGCAAGACACCTCAATTCTGTCTTTAACCCTAGCATGCGAAACACAGTCCAATTTGGTTAATTACATCTGTTGT
>JAJOOS010014318.1:0-11744 GCA_029582725.1 Solanum chiquidenum | reverse complement strand
GTCTTTTACCTTTCGAGACAGTCCAGTCTCTGTTGTCCACTTTTGGGACTTGTACTCATTTTGTTAGTAGCTCTGTACTGGTGACTTCCAGGTTCTGGGAGGGATCTTTATTTGTATTTATGTTTTTGGTTTGCTTCAGCTTGTTTATATTGTTATTTGCCTACTCTTATTTAGTTTCTACCCTCAAACCCATTACTTGTTGTTCCGGGTTATGGGTTGGCTTACCTGCTGGTGGGTTATAGTAGGTGCCATCATAACTTGAGAAATCGGGTCGTGACAAGATGTGAAGGGGATAAAGATTGCATATCTTACCTTCTGTAGAGAATAGTGTATCAGATCCAAAAATGATGTGAATTGGCTGAAGACTATTGCCTTTGCGGAACCATCTCTTTCAATCATGAACCTTATTTCTTCTCTCTTGATCCAATAAAACAAGCAATGAGAATTCAATTATAAAGGATATAAATAAGACTGAGACCACATGAACAACGATTTATTATTCCTCAATTAGTTTCCACTCAATTAAGTGGGGGTAGTATTTGACGCAACATTTTCAAATGGTCAGCAAAACTTTATCTAGACCTTATGAATCCCCCATTTTTTACACAACCAAACTTAACAAGAAATTAAAGACTAAAACCATCATCCTAAACTTTTTCCATCTGCAAAGATAATCTGGTAAGTTAAATGGTATGAGATCCTTAAGGAATATACCTAGTTCCTGCAAATGATGCAGTATTTCAACCCCTTGTAATCTTTGTGAGAAGAAAAAAACTCATAAAACAAACTATAAAGGCAAGATAAGATATAGTTATTAATTGAAAAGTAGTTGTATACCAAAGCTTCTATTTTTGTGCTTGTCTGAAAATTATCAAGACAAATTTTGTTCAATATACTCGAGGACCTAAATCCTTTGATAGTTGCTTTAGTTTTTTTATTGTTTGCTGTCAAATCCATTGTAATTGATTTAGAACACGAAAGGCATGAAAGTTGCCCCACAGTTGCCAAAAAATCTGTCAGACATGACTTGCAAAAGATATGTGTGCAAGATGTAACCTCCAACAATCAAAAGAGGTGCACATTTTTATAGGAGAGTCGGTTTGAGTTTCAAATGACAGAATAATAGTAAGGAATTCATAGAATATTTCTTAGGTTGTCAATAGATGAGGTACGCGAATTTAAATCATCAAGTTCACAAGTTTAATGGAAGTCCTTTTAGTGTTATAAGGCATTCCTAAAAGTATTTCTAGTTTAAAAAAAATTGAGGTCTTTCGTATGGCGTTGGCAAAGAAATTTTAGAAGACATCGTAGATGTAAATGTCAAAAACTATGGCCAAATTAAGATTTGAAATATCCATAATATAATATACTATATATTAATGTAGTGTGAGTAGGAAATCCATCAAATTCAATTTTAGTGAAGTATCAAGTTTCATGAGTGAGCTTATTTCTTTATATTATACTTTCTATTTATTTTCTTAGGGAAGTGGGAGAGTATGCAACTCACAATTGGATCTTCTACTGGATCATGACATAAACCACATGGTTTTTCAACATAGCCAACATTAGTTGTTCTTCCACTTCTAACCCAAGCAGTACTTGAGCATTCCACAAGGTAAGAATGATCAACTGCCTGTGGTCAGATCAAAGATAAAATCAATCAAATATAAGAAAGAGTTTTCTAGTTATTACTTTTGAGGTAGAATCATGAATAGATGTTGATAACAAAGTGGCGAAAGGGTGCGTAACGCGTGGGAATCTATCGAACAATTCGGGCCAAAACCTGAAGAAAGCTAAAAAGTGTTGTTTGATGAGCCTGCGTAGTGCTTTAGGTAAAGAAGTATGAACTATTTATTTATTCAAGGGCCTAAAATTATTAAGGAAGATCAAGAGATGCAACAGGAGAGCAAAGGCATGCTAAAATTAGCAAATAATCAGATGCAACAAGACACTAATAGAGTCAATTCTCGCTCTTGTTCCTGCGTGGCACTTCTTCATTCATGGAATTAAAAATATAAAATAGGCACTGCCATTTAGGAATCCAAATATTGCATCCACTTTGACGTCAACTTAGTATAAAATATGATATTGTTATGTAAATACATCTACAAAAAACATATGGATGGGAACTAAGTCCACCTCCAAATCACATGAATGTGGATTCGATTGACCAAGGAAACATAGTAGTAAAGGATCCCTATTGGACTCCTTGGTAGGGGATTTTCATGGGTGGAATTTACACTTCATCGAATAGAAAGAATAGCAATGAATATTACAACAACAATAATAACATATCAAGTGTAATCCCACAAGTATATATATTAATACAAGTAAAAAAAATAAAAAATAATACAGACAAAAAATGAAGGAAAAGAATATTAATCAAATTGAAAGAAGTGCATTTTAGTACAAAATCAATCAAGGAAAGGAAAACTCAAGGTAAAACATTACCGAAGGAAAAATATAAGTGGTGAAGGAAAACTTAAAATGAAAAAGGTTACAGAAAAAATGGTTCAAGGGAGGATATATAAGTAAAAGCAAGCCAAGAAATTACTATAAAGGAATTATTATCTCTGAGTTATGCAATATTGAAAGAGTTAACCCATGAACAACATTAAATATTTTATTTCAATGGTTTAGTGATTTTACCACAATTGTAGAAGTATTGAAATATTTCTTCTTAAGATAAAAAAATATATTAGATTTGATCCATACTTTGATGTTTAACAATGAACCTACAACAAAGAATTTTATTCACGACGAAAACCAAATACAAGCAGGTACCAAGACATTATTAAGAACAATTAAGTTTGAAAGCATGATATCCATACCTGTCGCATGGGTGTGAGTAGATTAAAAATGTTAGCAATAGTTATTCATCAACGTACCAGCTTGAATGTATATGTACCAAAAATACGCCAGGAAGAAAAAATATAGTGATGAGAAAAAGAATAATACACTGCTTATTTTGACTCTCATTATTTACTGTTTTGCAAGGTGAAATAGCCAGTGTTGATTACTTTCCACGAAAAACTGTGTAAAATGGTCATTTTATAGGATTTCCAAGAAAGGAACTTTTGAATGTTTTTAGGATGGCTTAGCACATGGAAATTAGATGAAACATATACTATGCAAAAGCATTTAATCCAAAGACCAGACAAAAATAATACACAAGAAAACGACCATGAGTTGTCCCATTAAAACAAATTCAATAAGAACATCACCATGAGTAGCGAATGGAGAGCAAAACAAAGGCAAAGATGACTTTCAAACAAAAAAGGGTCTAGCTGCATAAGTATTGACAAAATTATATTACATACGTATTAAATTGTGTCCGGTTTTCATCCCACAATGATTTGTCGTAGTCTTCATCTGTAACATCGAAAGAATCTTCGCGCAAGGTAACCTGAATGAGAAAGTAAGTAACAGGTTAAAAAGGAGAAAGAACAATTAATAACTCTAGCACTATGTTAATGTGGAAAAAAACTTACGATCCTTGGAGGAAGTCCAAGATCAGCAGCCCTTCCCTTTTTAGTACGTCTTAGCATTATGGATTTTAAAATTTTGTGTTTAAACAATACCATCGCATCTCTACCAAACCCATGATTCCCTTGAAATTGTATGGGTGAGGCAATATACTCACATAAGATGTATCAACATCTCCGTGTCAGCAACAATATTGTTTATGACAAATAACAAAAGGCATCAAAATAAGTATAGAAATTTGATAACTTACTCTATTCCACCAGCAAAAGTGCCGAATAGATTTGTGGTGGCAATGTGGACACTCGAATGAGCTAAAATAAATACAAACACAAAAGGGAACAAATAAGAGATTTCAAAAAGGTGAAAAATAAAAAAGATACTCAAGGAATAAAGATTTCAACTGTCATTGAAACAGTAACAACAAAATATCTGGTGAAAAATGAACAAATATGACAAATTAAAAATAAAAGAAATCCTCAGCTATATTTTTCTCTATCCAACCAAGTTAGGTGAAAAGATAAAAAGAAACTTTTAAGTCTACTTATTGTCGAGAGCTCTGCAATCATATTCTTTGCAGAAGTAGTACGAGTAAGGAATAATTTGCAAGAAACAGACATGTACAGAAGTAAGGATGTATTTAGTTCAGAGAATGAAGATGTGAATTATGTTGGCCACAAAAGAACATTAATTACAAGAAACGTACAACTGAGTACAAATCTCCTACACGGTTCTGGAGGAGAGTACCACTTAAGGCCCACTTATAAGAAGATTCTAGTGCAAGAATAGCTCTTGTAGTGTTGCTGCGTATATCTTTCACACAATGGGCCTGTGCAACAAAAGTGCAATCTGTTAGAAAACTCCGGATGAAGGGGTTTGTCAGACAAAACCTGCAAATGTGAACTTTGAACAAACTTCTTAGTCAAAAAAGTAAATATAAAACAGCCTTATGCTTAACTACCTTGTGATGGCAGAGTGGTTGGTCATGTGTACACAACCTTACCCCTACCTTGTGAAGGTAGAGAGGTTCTTTTAGGTAGACCTTCAGCTTAAGTAAAACATATCAAGCAAAACCAAATATGTGGGTCGACTTGTGCATTGATTACATCTCCACTGTTGAGTAGGTAGTAATAACAAAATCATATTCTGCGAACCTACAAATATTTTTCTCCCTGTTGGCACCATGATATACAAGAATTGTGTTGCTTCCTTTTGTGGTGAAGCAGTCAATCTCGTTGACCCACTGAATCACAGTGACAACTGGACATATAACAAGGGTTCCTTTCAATGCTGGGAGAATATAAGGGGCAGCTGAGAGCAAACCAGAATTTGAAATTGCTTTCCGTATTTCACGTTTAGCAAGCACAAGAGCTATTGCTTGAATAGTCTTCCCCATCCCCATATCATCAGCAAAACTACCGCCTCTAGCTATAGATTCTTCTTGCTTCAATGCCCAAGCCAACCACTCTTTCTAGTACCTCAGCAAGGGCATGATCAAATCAGATGGCTGCTCAATAGTTTCAGTCATAAACTCATTCTGACTGTTGAAGTCCAGATAAAGTGTATGATTTTCTGCCATCCACCTATCGTTCTCTTCTTTTCATTTGTGCCACATCAATACAAGATTACCACCATTTCCTGCATCATTCATTACACAATCTTCTTCTACTTGCTCTTCATTTATTTTAATACTCCATTCGCCCTTTGTTCTATATGATCTCCTTCCTTTTGTTATGTTGGGCCAAACTGCTTCTGCAGTTAAATCAGTATCAACAACTACACTAGAGTGGGCTTCATTCAACAAATTATCTGCTTCATCTCCAAAGATGATTAAACCAAAAATCACATAATTAACTATTCAATGCATGTCCATATTTGTATGCATGAACTTTTGTGTTAGGCTAGCCAATAAGTATCATCCATCGGGGAAACGAAAGTCCCAACATGCTATAAAAATGTCACTGTAGTTGCAACAATTAAAAAAGATCAAATTGAAGGCATATTAATATTTGCATGAAAAATAAATTTATATGCAATACCTTCGTCGCTACTCCCAATGTAATCAGAATCTGAGGATATAACAACAACATCATCCTCATCAGAGCTCCTAATTTGGCAGCTTTGTTTTCCTAATTTCACAATCCACATTTAAGTACAACCACATCATTTAAATTTATATACAACATATAATGGATATGGATACGTATGACACATGTCATCTCAAAGAAATTCTTCATCACACAATTTTCTTTTTGAAAAAGACACTTTTTTACACCAAATTGGCCCACTTGTTTTCAAGGATGGGAACAAACTCGCAATATTCCTATTAGGAAATATTATTTTCTCCGATAAGACTCGCAAACCTTATTTAATGATCTTCTTGTTTTTTCCTTTCTATTTATAAAAGTTTTATTTTTTTGCTTAAGCATAGTAATGTGGGCATTTGACGAAATACCTTGTTTACCCCGGATGAGAGGAAGTGTTGTCCCCAATACAAGAACAAGTTTTAAAGATTTATATTTTCTCTATACTAGTATTTTGTCGTTCTCTTTCTTTGTTGTTTAATTTCTTTTTCTTTGATGAGTAAATTCAACCATCAATCCATTTGGATTGATCTTATATTGATGTTCGATTAATCTGAAACCTAGCTAATGAGAGGGAAGAGTGTCCATGGTCATATAAGGTGCTCCCATGCATCTCTTAAAGGGCTAATGTGGGACTCTTATCATTAATAATATCAGTTCAATCAATCAACCCGCGTTACTCCTTAATAAAAATAAATAGTAAGTTGTCAAACATTTTCTATTATAATTGTGGTGTTGCACACGCCTTTACTATCTCTCGATACCTGTTATCTCCAATCAATACAAGTACCAGAAAACTCTATCATGAGATTTGGAAATAATTCACTTAGTCTAATTTCATTTAATATTTGAACCAAGGATGTCATTCCTTTGATTGCAAAATCATCCCACTATGGGTTGGATAAATGAACTTCTGGCAGAGAAGTCATTTTCATAATTCTGTAATACTTTTTTTTCTAGAAAAAACATTTTTTTTTACCGAAAAAATGGTAAATTCCACCATAACAAACACCCTAAAAATTCCAGTTTACTCACGCAATCGGTAAGATTCAAGTAAAACAAATGCAAATTCACATCAAAATAAACTAGTTGTATGATCGCAAATAGAAACACCAGGAAAATAAAAAGGATTAGTAAAAGAAAGATTTTTCGAGCGAACCTTCGGTTGAAGATGAGAATGGATCCTCATTTTCTACACAAATAATTACTAGTGGAGATTTGCAGAAATATACAACAATTGTGATGAGAGAGAGAGAGTGACTAACATGCTTCAAATTGATATTTTTTATGTTATTCTTGTTACATATGATTTGAAAAATTATTTTTAGAACTAAAATGAAAAATTCTTTGCAATATTGAAATGCAACGGGCATGTCAGAATTTAAATAAATAGTTGACACTAATTAATTAGAATAATCATCATACTTATTCTATAAGTAGGAAGTTTCATAATTGAAAGTTAAATTATGATTATTTCCTTCCAAAGTTAAACCAACATCTCACCTTAGAAAGAGCTAAATATAGAAAGAACTAATTTGGAAAGAGCCAATTTGAGTTTTGTTCAAGTTAAGCTTAAGTTGTGAGTTTTGGATCAACTTCAAATGACCATAACATTCACAGGAAGAGTTAGGTGGAGCATAAAATATCAAATGAAAGGTCTTGGAATCCTCTTTTCAACGCCACCAAGTTTGCTAAGTTACGAGTTCGGATGAGGGAGATATTCCTGTTTTAAGTCAGCCTGTCCAATTAAGGAAATTTACCCGAATTAATGAGGGATATTTTGGTCTTTTTCCTTACCCCATCAGCATAAAACGTTTTTTAGTAATACTAGTATACGTACCCGCGCGATGCGCGGATAATATTAAAAAGTTATTTTTAATCATTTTAAATTGTGATATCTTGATTGAGCATGTTAAATCTTATTACCTTGTAAAAGTTCAACTATCATATTGTTCCTCAACTAAATATACTTCCCTCCTTTTTCCCCTGCTCCGCCCTACCCTACCTCCATTACTAATTATATATGAACAGAGACAATGAATCATGTGCATATCAAATAACTTTTTTTATTTCATTTTATTTACTATGTTGTTCACAATATATTATAATTATCAAATGATCTTTTTATTAATATAAAACAAATATATTTATTTTGTTTACTCATTAGTTTGAAAATTTTATTTTAATTTATTGTTTACATAACTGTAACTTAAAAATTTATGGACAATAATATAAATTATATAGCTACTTTTATGATATATGTAGAGAGATAAGTTAGTATAACAGAGGTAAAAGAACAAAAGCAAACATTTTTTTAAAGAAAAAAGATGAACATAAAATAACATTAAAATAAATAACATAAATAATTTCTTATTTATGTAGTATTTTTAAGAGAGTGAATAATGTCAAATAAGAGAATCTTGCATATTCGTAATCATTTTTTGCACTGATGATTTGATAAAGGAGCTTTGCATATTTTGATTCTCCATTACATTTGTTCATTATTCAAATACTTATTTTGAGATAAGCAAACTCTTATGAAAATGATTAAAAATAAAAAGAGAAGAAGCAAAAAAAACTTACATCTTTCATATGTATCACTAAAAAGTATTAAGAGTTTGAAAGTTGAATTTTCATGTCAAATACAATTTTGTTTAATTCAAAATTGAATATAATATTGATTATTGAAAAAGATAAGATTTTATAATATCATTATCTTAAGTATCCAAAAAAATTAGCCAGTAATTCGATCATCATTCATCTACATATAAAAAAATCAAATTTGTTTTTCGAAAATGAAGAATATGAAGATTGTAGTAAATGTTCACAAATAATAGACGTAATAGTATTAGTATTTTATATCTTTACATTTTAATTTAATATTTAAATTAAATATACTTAAATTTATTTTACAATCTTTAAAAATAATAAGCTTATGAATGGTAAAGTTCAGTTAGAACACTTCTACGGGTAGCTTTTTTGTGGGAAGTTGTTAGATTTTTTCCCCTTTTTATCTTTCTTTTTTTTTAAAACAAATTAGTTTTTTTTTTTTGCTTTTCCCACATGTTAGTTTAATAATAATTAAAACTTATCCTAATGTAAATATAAAAATCTGACAATCTCCCACGGAAAAGAGATTTAAACGTGTTTATTAAATTTAATTTTTTATGTAAAGTTAACCATCTTATTGGAGTAACTTTAAATTTTAAATTTTTATGATTGGTCGAAAAAGAATTTCACTATAGATGCTTTATAAAAGTTTCGCTGCTTGACTAAATAATCCTTTTTTAGTCACCGGTAAGATCAAATGCTAATTCTTTTTTTTTCCTTTTATTCTTTTTCATTTTTATTTTCAATTTCCAATTTAAAATAACATAAAATTTTCAAATAATTGTGATTTACAATATTATTCCCTAAACAATTGTGATGTAATAATTGTGATTACAAATTTATACTACTTCATCGAGTTATGCATTAATAATTTCATAAACGGATTGCATTGTTGTTTCAAATAGGATAATCAAGCGAATTTATTTTGATAGTTTTTTTTTAAATGAATTATGAAATATATATTGTACTTCATGTATATGATAGAAACACATTCAACCCTAAATTATATTCCACATATTCATTTTAAAAAATGAGTCAAGACAGACTTCTTGATATTGCTTTTGCTTTTTTTTAAAAAAAAAGGGAATTTATTCCAAAAGAGTAACATTTGTTATTTAAAAATGACATGAAAAAGTAATATAAATCACAATAATTAACAACTTGAAATATTTGAAAAACACATAATATATTTGACTCGACTCTTGAAATTCTATGAGTGCCACATAAATTGGGAGGAGTAACATATAGTATTATCTAAAAATCATGTAAAAGTACTACAAATTGCAATAATTATTAATAACTTAAATATGTAAAAATTATATTAAAATTCGATTAACTCTCTAAGTTTCAACAGTATCACATAAATTAACACAAAAAGAATAAAATATATTGGGTTTGTGCTAGCACGGAATCCGATATCTAGTTATACATAGAAATTAGAATACCTACTTAAATTAATTCAAAATTTAAAGTTTAAAATCAAAATAAGAAAATTAGTCCAACTGCCATGACTAACCTAAAGTGCCGCTTTTGACGACCGCATGATTAGCAACATTAATCACATTAATTTTTTAACCAACTAATTTTATTATATTATTTAATTTATTTAATAGAAAAGGTTCACATCATAATATATCATATAAAATATGAAGTTACACGATTTATTATATTTATGTTTGAAATGTTAATGTATTTTATCACTATTGATTATACACTATTTATCTTTTCTTTACATTTCATTTATCTTTTTAAAAAATTGTTGTAGATGATATAAAATAATATTTTGTTATATTAAAAAGTTATATTTTATCATATTATTTATTTAACGTTTGAAAAGATATACATTAAATTTAACTAACTAATTTTATTAGATTATTTATTTTGTGTTAATTTAAATTAAGAAAATAATTTGTAGATTTTATGTTCTTTCAATTTCTTGATAAGTATAATACGAGTGTGATGTACGAAATGATGATGAAAAGTAATCACCTTATAAGTGATAAGAACGAAAAAACACTTCCTCTTAACCGATCCTTCATATCACTGAAAACAGATGAAACATTAATGTGTTTCGAGAACTTTATGATTTACTGTAATAACTTTAATAAATGAAAGCACTTAATTTATAGCAACATAAATTCTAACAAATGAAAACACTAATGTATAGCAACATAAATTCAAATCTAAACATATAACATAAACCAAATGACCGAAAAATTACATTGTATTGGGAGTGTCTTTTTTTATTTTGTGAAAATTCTAACAACCTAGAAAAAGTTTATTTTTTAATGTTGATGAGTCAAAGTAAAAGATTAAACGTATTATTAAGAGTACATATGTGCTATTTTGTCGCAATATTTTTTGAAGATTTAAATAACAAATCAACTTTTTTGGGAGAGAAAAAAAATAGGAAGTGTTCCCTCTTTCTACGTTAATAAATTTGAAAGAAGAAGAAGAAGATCAAGATCAACTATACCTATTCCTTCTTTGATGGTCTAAACACACTTTGGTAGTTCAAATGTTTGTTGTGTGAATAACGTTGAAAAATGAGTCAAAAAATATGGGAGAGGAGAAGACGTTTAAAAAAAATAGGGACTCTGAATTTTTAATCTTCATCAGTTAGAGAGGCATCCTATTTATCCGGCTTAACAGATAGATTTGTATGTTTGAATTTTAAAATTAATAACTACTCTCAAAAACAGAATTTATCATTTAAATTTAAATTTAAATTGTTAATTGATGAGATTTTGTTTTTTTTTTGTTCTAAAACGTCACATTTTTATTTTAAAATTTTAAAATTCTATGTATCACCGAAGTGCAGATTCATCACGTTAATTCTTAAATTGTTTTAAATTTATATATCGTCTAATTGTAAACTAAACTTTAAATTATTTGTTTAATTTATTATCTAAAATAATTAAGTCTCTCAATTTTTATTATTTAAAACTGTCTGATATTAATTTGTGGTTTAAGTTTCTTTTTATTATAAAAGTATAAGTTTTATTAAAATCTATCTATACTTACAGTTCGTTCAAAAGTGGGACTGTTCTAGTCCAGTGGCGGATCCAGGATTTAGAGTCCGTGGGTGCCAAATAAACTTATCGATTAAATTAATTTTATATTTGATTAAATTATTCGTCTTTTTGATATATATCATAAATCAATCAATAAAATATAAATAATAAGATATTACAAATCCACACTCCACACTAAAAGTATGAAGTTAACAAATTTAAAACTTTCAATAATATTACTATTTACTAATATTATAAATATTCATCATTTATTTACAATTGTCCTCGACGAGTTTTCATATTCTGAAAACGATCGATAATGACATCATTACTAACATTTATAAATATATCACGCTCTATGTAACACACTAGACAATCATTTAAATATTGATTATCAATACTATTCCGCACTTCATTTTTTATGTGCTTCATTGACGAAAATGCTCTCTCCACAATTGCCGTAGCAACAGGTAAAATCAAAGTCAACTTTACAAGTAAATAAACAAGTGAATAAGTCTCCGCAAGATTTGCTTCAACCAATGCCTTCGCCAAA
>JAJOOS010014317.1:0-11628 GCA_029582725.1 Solanum chiquidenum | reverse complement strand
ATTAGTAACGAAATTCGATTTTGTTCAACTACGAAATACATATAACTTTAGAGACAATTGATATCGTCACTGATTGAAGTAAAATAATTAGGGACGATATGATTTTGTCGATAGTAATAACCTTTTTAGTGACAAAGCATACTATTAACTTCAAAAAAAATATACTTTTTACGACAAATAAACTTGTCACAAATGTTTAAGCATTTGGAGACAATTTTTCTTTTTGTAGTAAAATAATACTTTTAGCGACGAAGCACTAAATCGTATCTGTATACTTTTAGCGACACACATTTAGTGACGAATTATTTTTCGTCTCACAAGATTTTTAGTGACGAAATATGATTTATAAATGATGAAATTATTTGTCCCTGATAATCAAATTTGTTGTAGTGAGTAAATCTAAGTATTGCAATCCTACAAGTACATTAGAGAAGGAAAGATTGCTTGTAAGGTGTTTGGTTTTGTATCGAAACATTATTGTGTGATAGATATTAAGTATTAGATACATGTAGTGTTAGTTTGTACGAATGTATCATTGCAAAATAATGAGTATTTAACAGTAATTTGTATAAATGTATCATTGTAAAATAATGGATATTTAGCAGTAATTTGTCTAAATGCATCATAGCCATTAATGTGTATCAGATTACGTGTGACTAAAAAATTGCATATCTTGTACAACCAAATTTTATATCTTGTACGAATGAAATCAAATTGAAAACTACTCGTTGGGATTGAAATTTTTTACTGATACATTATAGATCTTGATATATGGCAAATAATACATTATATATTACTTACGTATCAAGTACGTTTTTATGAACATCAAACCCACTAGTCGAAGTATCAGCAACATTAGGTTATGTATCAGTATAATAAATATAAATATGATACATTGCATAAAAATCACTAGTCAAATTATTAGTAACCTTAGGTTATGTATCAATATAATAACTATAAACATGATACATTGCATAAATCTCACTAGTTGAAGTATCAACAACATTAGGTTATATTTAAGTATAATCAATTATAAACGTTATACATTGCATAAAACATAGTCATTGTATCAGAAAACTAAATTACAAAATAAATAAATGAGATATATTGAAAACTTGTGCCTTTGATAGAAATGAACGTGATAAGGCAGATCCGACTCCCCTTCCCCCTTTTTGAGCATTTTCTCACAATAGATTTAGAAGTCGAAATCCTTTTTCATGAATAAGATTGAACAAACATTAAAGAGTGCAGATAAATAATACCCAATTGATTTTGGTATCGTCTATATATCCTTTTAAATTTGAATACGATTGAAGATACATTGTAGAACTTGATACGTATAAATGATACATTCGGTAGTGTTTATGTATCAAATATATTTATATTCAACATGATAAATAAAATCGAAGATTCAACAACATTAGGGTTCTGTATCAATATCTTAAATATGAATATGATACATTGCATAACAACGAAAACTACTATAGTAGTGATGTATCAGATCAATGATAACACTAAAAATGTTAATTTAATGTACCATAAAATTGAACTGAAGGCCTTATACATAAATTTATGAATCAAAATCAACTGATACATTAGAAATCTGAACCTTGGGTAGAGAAGGGTGTTGAAACGAAGGAATTATACATTAAATTATGAATAAAAATCAACTTAGATATATCGAAAATATGAACCTTGGGTAGAGAAGAGTGTTTAGTAGCATGTTCTACTTCCTCTCTTTTTTTGGAATCTTTCTCAATGGGTAATTTAGAACTTGCAATGCATCTTTCATCAATTTCGAATCACAAACACGAGGGACGAGATCTTTCGTTTGTGAAACTAATTGGGTAAGACCAATATTAAACGATGGACCAAACCGATATGTAAATTTCCGTCGCCATATGACAACAATCGATTCATCTCTTCTCTTTCGTTCCTTTTGCTTCGTGTTGTTTGATAATGCTTTCTGAAGATCGTCAGTACATACCTATCATCCATATATATCAGAAATTTATAGATGAAACAACTAAAAAGAATTAAAAAACGATAATTGATGAACTGAAAAGAAAAAAATGGATGAAGAAGAAGATGAAGAAGAGCTACCTCTTCAATAACTTGCAATTGATGAACTGTAAAAGAAAAAAGAAAAGATTTGAAATTCAGAAATGGAGTGATGAAGATAATTGGTGCTACCATGGAGTGATTTTAGGAATGAAAAAAGAAAAAAAACCGCGAGGATGATTATTTAGAGTGATGTATCCGGAAAAGTGAAAGAAATTGAATAAAAGAGGAATTTTTGTAATTTTTTGAAATGGTAAAGAATAATAGAAAATAAGGTTAAAAAAAGATGTGTAATTAGATAATTTATCCTTTTTTCATTTGGATCTAGAAGTTGGGCTTGGTCTAAGTTTTTTTTTTGGAAAAACTACCTAACCACACATACATCACTACCATATATACTATATTTACCTCTAGTTTAAAATAATTACACCTATTGCCATTTTTAATATTTATACCATATATGTTAAAAGATTTAATAAGATACACAAATCCCTTGAATATGGTATTGAATAATTATCTTAAATTTAAAATCCTTAATTAATGGTCATTAACAAGTTAAATTTTTTCTATTCATATTTGCTGCCGTCGGTCATTCCCCACCCCCATGTCAGCCCACTTTCTTTCTTCTTCTTCTTCTTCTCCCTCTTTAATTTATTCATTGATTCTCTCCATACATGTTTGCATGTTCAAATCAGTATTTTATATATAAGTTTGTTTCTATTATTTTATTATTATCATGTATCTTGATTTTGTATATGAGTTAAAATTCATAATGTTCTTAAGTTCAATTTTAAATTTGTTTTACAAATTAGGTTTTATATTTTTTGATTTTGTCGTTTCTCAAACACTTTAATGACTGACCATTCTCAAAATCGAACGATTTTTGTTACAGGGACTACACATTAACAATATTATACTAAATCATACAACTTTTATTTGTTTATTTTTACTCATGAATTTTTCATTGCAGGGGTTGACTCTTCATCCATCAACATTCAAACCGAGAATAGATCTAAGTACAAGAACAACTCAAACAATGGAAGAATTACGTCAAGTTTTAATTAACAGAACAAATACACCATTAGATATGCAACAATGTTGGATACATCATGTGTACATGTATCTAGTTAAGAGTTCATGTATCTGATTTAAAATTATATGTATCTGTGAGTAAAAAATTCAGATGCTAAAAAGGAAATAATTTTGAAAAAATTTACTCTTTTTTTGGATTAATGATAAATAGATACTCTACCATCGTGATATTTCCTAAATTCGTGCGTTTCAGTTACATTTCATATTTAGATACACATAATTATAGGCCATAATTATATGTATATGCTTATTATGTATCCGAAATACATATTTTTGAATATAATGTATGAAACTAATACTTGATACATCAAATTAATACTAGATACATATAAAAGATACATGAAATTAAAATTAGATCATCTATATAGATACATGAAATTAATACTAGACACATATAACAAATACATTAAACAAATCTAGATACTTCTATGATACATATGGATGTACATGTATGATGCTCATGTATCTAAGTGTTTAGTTGGTTGGATACATCATATATAAATACATCAAATTGATGAATTTATTATTTTAAGAGTAATAAAATGAAATTAATCAAATTACATGACTAATATATACATGTTTTTCTTAATCTTTTATGAATAATAATAATGAATTTATTATTTCAAAGAATAATAAAATGAAATTAATTAAACATACCTTGATATTCGCCTTATATTAAGGGACTTGATTAATTTAAATTTTTAAAAATAATTGTCCATGTATTCTAAAAATCCTCAATTACTTCTCTAATTAAGGAAATCAGTTACAATCAATTAATTTAAACAAATAAAATATGTATCTCAATTTTAAAATTTGGCAGATACACGTATCTCACGGATTCCAACTCGTGTATCCTAAGCATGAAATATGATAGAGGAAGTAATATTTGAAACTATTGAGAATCTTAGTTATTAAGACCTAAACTAGTGGGATTTATGTAGTTTACCTTTTTTTTATGTCTATAATTATCATTTTTGACTTGTAAAATTTACTACATTGTTTATATTATATTAATATTAATATTTTTTCCTATAGAAAATGATCCGACAGGACAAATCATCACAAATGTTAAAATATTATATGTGCAATTCTAGCTAGTTATCTTATATAATGGGACTTATATTTCACTTATAGTAAGTAGAAATGTTAGAATGAAAGAAGTTGGCAGATATAGCAAGTAAAGTTCATAGAAAAAAAAAGAAGTTATTATAGAAGTCTTGATCATTTCTTGTAGAGAAACACTTTAATAAGTTTCAACTTTATTATTATTTATTTATACTTATAATTTTACCTATCAAATAGCAATCATTAAAGAAAATATTTTTAAAAATCAAATGAAAGTTTTCCGTAACTATTCTAGAACTACCTCTTTAAAACAATTAGAGGGAGAGCTAGGTGGGGTTCGTGGGCTCGGACGAATCTACTAGCTTTTTCGTAGATCTTGTATTTATATTAGAAAATTAAATAAATGTATATGTATATTTACTTGTGAACCCCTAACAAAATTGATTAATAGCTCAATGGTTAGAAGGCGGCGAGGAAAATGCTTCACACTAGTGTTTTTTATTCAAACCCCACTATCAACTAATCTTTCTTTTAAAGGAAACATATTTTACAACATTTTTCTCTATTGTCCTAAAATTTAGAACTCAAATTCTTAATTCTCGCTCCGCCTCTATATATAACCCCCTCAAATTTTTTCATTTTAATTAACTTCAACTTCACAAAAAGAAAGAGAAAATAAAAAGTCATTCATATTTCTCTTTCACATAGTTTTTCCCTTACCGGAGATAACGAATATTCTGACGACTTGTTCCTTGCTTTGCAAAATAATAATTCATTCATATTTCTCCTTCACATAGTTTTACCCTTTCCGGATATAACGAAGACGTCGTGCTTGTGTTTTAGTTCATTTGCTTCACTTTTTTCATGAAAAGTCTTCACCAAAAGCACACTCATTCATTTCTTTTCCTCGGTTCTAAAGAGAGTTAAGGTATCCAAAGTTCGATCAGTTTTTTTTTTTACTTTGGTTTTGAGTAAAATTATATATGAACGCTTTGATTGCATCGATAAGCTATATATATACATATATGTGTGTCTGTGTGTGATAAAATGGTGATGATGTTTTTGTCAAGGAAGTGGAGTCGATACTTTTTGAGAATCGATTTAGGTGAATTTTGATATTAATTTTTTTGTATCTGTGAGTTTTTTCTTCGCTATTTTTCTGCGGAAAAAAGGCGAAGTTGTGTGTGAAGATTTCCTCTACTTTTACTTGAGTGGTTTTAGATGCATAATTTTGATTTTTTTTGACATCATCATGTAAAGCGAGTAGGCGTTTAAAGCTTTGAAATTGAGCAGAACCGACAGAGGGAGTATAATTAGGCTTATAGAGAGATAGTCGGTGTGCACCATTTTGATTGTGATAGAGGATGCCTAAGCGATGGAGGGGTTCTTTAATGGTCAACTGAAGCACTTCCAACTCAGAGCTCATACTCTTTTCTTTTTTTTTATTTCTTAACTAGTGAATTTGGCCGTGCTTTGCGCGATCATATAAAATTATTTAAATTTATTATACCATCTTTTTATGAAAATAAAATTACTTTTAAATAATATATATTTGAGTAATTGACAAATGTAAATTATATAAAAGATGGTGTCAAATTTAAAAAAAATATAAGTTGCAGAAATAAAAAAAACGAAAAAAAATAAAAAGAACGAATTGAAGATAAAATTACCAATAAAATAAAATAATCATTTTTCTTTTGCCTATATCATCACTCCTCCACAAATCAATTTTATACAAATTACAAAAATCAATGAGTTTACCAAATAAAATTCATACGATATCAAAATGAATTCATTCATCAAATTATCTAAGTATCACAAATAAAAGTATTTTTATTTATAATTTCTTTGTTATATTATATACCAACACATAGTTGATAAAGTTGTGAAGTATAATGTCTACAAATTTTAGTCTTTAAGTGCTTACTAATATTTTTAATGTATACTAACACATAGTATTGATAAATTTGTGAAGTATAATGTCTACAAATTTTAGTCTTTAAGTGTTTACTAATATTTTTAATGTATTCAATTAAATCTTTTATTTTTTTTATTATATAATATTGTATACAAAGTACTTATCAAGTTTGTGAAGTAAACTTTTTGAAAATTTAATCGTCATTAATATATTTATATGCATCTAACCCTAGGTTCTTTTATTTGAATTTTATATTATAAAACATGAAATAAACTAAAAAAAGAAATAAATGATACAATCTAGTTTCTTTTTCATTTTAGTTTTTTCTCTTTTTCCTAACACGTAAATTATGCGCCTTTCTTATTTATAACTTTTATTTTCAAAGTTTTCTCTCAAAATAGAAGTCATTTTCTTTCATATTCTACTTTATTTCTTATTATTTTTATACAAAAATGATTGTGTCAATTACTACTCCTTCATTTATTTATATACTTCAATATAAAAATTAAGTTATCTTTATTTCACAACTCTCATGACTTTTGATGATCATAACTCCTAAATTATATAGGGCAAATTACAAAAATCACATACTTTTAAGGCAAAAATTACAATCTATCTCTTAAAAGTTTATAATTACAGAAATCCCTCAAACGGATACAATAATATAAACGCTGATACATTAATCTGATGCGGGAGATACATTAATCGTTAAGTAAGATACATTACATTTTATACATGACACACTAATCTGATGTACATTTTATACATGATACACTAATCTGATGCGCGAGATATACTAATCTGATGCGCGAGATATACTAATCTGATGCACGAGATACACTAATCTGATGCGCTGATATATTAATCTGATGCGCGAGATACACTAATCTAATGCGCGAAAATGAGGGATTTTGGAGATTTGTAAAGTAAACTAAAAGGTGGGATTTCTGTAATTTTTCCAATTATATATATATATATATATATATATATATATATATATAAAAAATACATAATACATTAGATATTCATATATTGTCTTATAAATAAAAGCATTACAAAATTTTGTTACAATATAATTTTTAAATTATTTTTATTATTATTATTATTATTTTATTTTGTTACAGTATATATATACTCCAACATAGTTTTTCTTTTTTCTCCATTCCTTTGATACTTTTTTTTTATTTCTCCTCTTTATGTACTAACTAATTAAATTAATAAATGTTTTATTCTTTTTTAAGAACCAATCCACGTATGTTAGAGAAATGATCTTCTAATTCTGTCCGTGACTATGAATTGAATTTGTATGACAACTTAGAAGTTATTTCCTTTCTAATTGTACTTATAATGAATTAAAATTAAAATACCCTCTTTTTTTGTTTTAAATAATATTTCTTGTCAATTAAATAATTTATTATTATTCTCTATAAATTTAGGGAGAATATATATGGAACATACTAAGACTTATATATGGAATAAAATAAATGAATCATTCTTTAATTATCAAACTTTAGTTTGGTAATATTATATATATGGAACACACTGAGACTTATATATGGAACAAAATAAATGAATCATTCTTTGAATTTAAATTTTAGTTTGGCAATATTATATATATGGAACAATGTAAGACTTATATATGGAACAATATAAATGAATCATTCTTTGTATATTAAATTTTAATTTGACAATATTATATATATGGAGCCTTTTTTTTTAATTCTTTTTCTTGATATCTTTATTTTTATTATCTCTCTTTATTTGTTTTCATTTTTCTTTCTCTCCCGCGTAGTACTTTATATATTTTCTTTTTGTCTTCTCTTAATGTTAAGCAAAATCCCTCAATGTCAATTTTTTCTTGAAATATTGTCACTTTTTTGTCATACAAATTCAAAGTATTTCAATGAAAAAAGAAGAAGAGGACAAGAGAAGAAAAATAACAATATTCATACAAGGGTTTGAGTTGAAAATTATACCTATCAAATTAGTCGTAGATTCAGACTAAAACTTTTTCAAAAATTTCAATTCTTACATCTTTTCTTCTTCTTGCTTTACTCTCGGATGTCAGCCAAATTTCAAATGCCTAGCAGTAGCCTGGTGATGCCTTTTGTTATATCACGTAAATGGTGTTTGGTATCTTGAAAGGTGATCAATGAAGAGTTATTTTGATCCAACAATACTACAAAAATGCAAGATAGTAGTAGTGATCATGCATTGAGATTATAAAATAATCTTGAATCGCTATAGTCTTTTCTCTTGAATCCATTCTTTCTATTCTACCTATTTTTGCAAATTTATGTTGCATAAAAATTCATATTGATTTATGAAAAAACTAAGATGATGAATATATTTTGTTTATAACTTTATATAGTTGTTTTCTCATTTTAACGGTACAGAAACCTTTCAAATTCTATAATTAAATAATGTAAAATTATTATGTTGTAACTGAAAAAATAAAAATAAAGAGTTTTTTCTTATTATAAATGGTAAGGATTGAATTTAACATTGATTTATTTTTGTAAAGGTTTTTAATAAGTAAAAACGTTTGGACAATTGTCTACAATAATATTCTTTTATTATTTAGTCTTTATTGATGAATTAAGAGAGGTCATAAATCATTCTTGATTACTACATCACTTGATTATGTATTTATTGGATGAGTCTTTTATTAGTCTATTTTATTAATAAATTGGGTATAAAATTGAATTAAAAAATGTTTTAAAAAGAAAATAAAAAGATAAATAGAAATGGTGGCCATTGATGCATGTCACATAGGCGGGCTGAAGATCCTCCTTTATATATATATATATATATATATATATATTGATTCTTTTCTATTTGAGAGTTCTTATAATAATATGTTTCTGACTATTTTATTTCTCTCAACACCATCTCCTCTAAATAAAAAAAAAATAAAAAAAATGAAAATGAACTTATGCGACCAATAAATAAATTGGCTCGTTATATCCATTGGTCTGTCTTGACTTTGGACACCTAATTTCAAAATATATATATGAGAATGTTAAAAGTCGGTGAAATAGAATTACAAAAAAAAATTACTTTCATGATCATTAAAGTACATGAAATTATTCTTTATTGTCAATATAGTTTTAATGAATGTGCTTTCATCTTAA
Organism: Solanum chiquidenum; assembly: GCA_029582725.1. Lineage (NCBI taxonomy): Eukaryota > Viridiplantae > Streptophyta > Magnoliopsida > Solanales > Solanaceae > Solanum > Solanum chiquidenum. The sequence goes on along the minus strand of JAJOOS010014317.1, from coordinate 2,358 downwards.
TTAATCCAAATATTTTTAGCTTAATACTACTAGAAGGCCCATTGGCATAGTGATAGCTGACTAGCCCTGTGAGTTTATATCCCACCCTCGACCTCACTTTTAGTTACTTGATCGACACATCAATCAAAGAATACCTCTGCTCGTTTGGCTTTACTTTTTGGTTATTTAGATTGGATTGTCCAACACTACAAGATTATTCCTATTTCGACCTTCAGTCTATCATATCACCGGTTAGCGTTAATTAGTCCAATAGTTCCAGTATTGCTAGTGGATTAGATGAACTTTTTGATCGATCCGATGGCTCGAAGCCTAGTACTCCAACGATCCATCAATCAAATGCACATGGTTCATAACTATGTGGTCCGCATCCAAGCGATAGAGACCATGTCTAGACGAGGACTTGACAGGTTATAATGATTTGTAGTCGAATTGGAGTTTGATAACACTTCATGCCTTAGATTAAGAATGTTTATCAATTAAATTCACATTATATGCATTTAAATTCATTATACATTTCTAAATTAAATACTTAATTATTTCAAAAAATATTATGTATGGACTCTCGAGTATGGGCAATAAATTCAAATTAACTTCAAGTTTAAAGCCATGGGGTTGCTTTCTAACACGTTTTGTGATTATCAAAAAATAACAAAATTTCTTACTTTATTGTGCCAGATCAGTGGGCCAAGTTACAAAAACACTATGATATTGATGATTTTTTTTATTTTAAAAAAGGCTAAAGTACTCATTACCCTCTCGAACTTGAAGCTTTTTATACGGTGTACACCTAAACTAAATTCCGTTTTAATTACCCCCGAACTTGTTTATTCCTCCGTCGCGTACACCTTTATTGTTTGATCACTCCAATCGTGTCTACACGCGCATGACACCTAGATAAATATTAGCCACCTGGATAAATTTTAGCCACCTAGATAATTAAATGTCAGGTTTGTCACCTAGATTAAAACTTCCGAACTAATCTCTAAACCTCTCACTAAGTTCTAAACCTCTCACTAAGTTCTAACTTTTGGTAAGAAGTGTAATAGACGGACGACGATAGATTTCAAAACTTTTGGCTCTCTAAGAAGTGTAATCGACAGAGTAAAGGGTAGACTTCACAAAACTCTTTCTGGATTTGGGTCAGTTGCAGTTCTTAGACGTGAAGGCTTGCTCGATTTCGTGAAGCGTTTGGTCGATTGATCGATTTTCTTTCGATCTTGTCTGAAATTGTTACCAAGTAAGTGATTATCCATTCTTATGATGTGTTATTGTTTGTTTCCTTTACTTTTTCATTTATATTTTGCCCTATTTTTCGTTTAAGGTTTTGCCGTAATTTGACTAGGGTTTCGCCATAGTTTCCGATTAAGTTTCCGATTGGGGTTTTTATGGTTTTCAACTAAAATTTTCACTTAATGAATGTATTATTATGAAGTCGTTCAGCTTATGCATGCATGAGTATTAGGGTTTCTGGTAATTAGTTCAAAAAATTAGGGCTACTTAGTAAAATTAAGATTCTAGGAATTTTATTTCAATATTCTATTTTGGTATTGTTAAATGGTGGAGTATTTTGTAATTTCCTTATGTATATTTGTATGATGTTGAGTAATATGGCTACTAAGTACCAATTATGTTTTTGTATTGTTTATTATAATTTCCTTGTATAATTGTATGCTTATGAGTTAAATTTGGTTTTGTTGCTTCTGTTTTGGTGTTGTTGCCTCTGTTTTGGTGTTATTGTATATTTTTTGGTGTTATTGCCTCTGTTTTGTTGTTGTTGCATATGTTTTGTTGTTGTTGCCTTGTACAATATATTGATTGTTAATTGGTGGTTATAGGTTGACACTATGGCTACTAAGTACCTCAATTTAAGGTTCAAATTTGGGGGTATCTTGGTGAGTGAGGTAGGTCCAATATATGTTGGGGGTAGGACTGAATATGTAGAGAATGTGGATGAAGATCATTTGCCAATTCCTGAACTTGCAGATTATGCTAAGTCTTTTGGGATTAGTAAGTTAGGAAAAACTTATGCTAAGTCTCTAGGGGGTGATCTGGTGGAATTAAAAAATGACATGGACATTTGTAACATTGCATTATTTATGCATGATGGGGACACAATAGATATTTATGTGTGTGATGACACTATTCTGGAGGATGTGGGTCCCAGTGAAGGTCAAATTAGTCAATCTTTAAGTCAAGTGGTTGAGTCTTTTAATGCACATGGGGAATCTGATGGTTCTTTAACTACACAGCCAAAAAAACCAGATCTAGGGTTAGGTTCCTCTTCTTCCTTTCCATCTAGTGAAAGAGTTGAGAATGATGGGGTTGCAAGGGTCCAACAAGAAATTGATGATGATTATT
>JAJOOS010014316.1:0-10786 GCA_029582725.1 Solanum chiquidenum | reverse complement strand
TGTTAACGGTGGGAATTCATGCCTGGGGCTGTTCAATTCTAATGACGATGAATTTGGGATGAACTTGTGGTCTTTGCCTTCTGGAACCCAAGGTGGCCCTGGTTTTCAGTTATTTAGTTCTGATGCAGATGTTTCAGGATCTTTAGTAGATGTGCAGCATGAATCTATTAACTGTACCAGTTCTATGAGTGGGTATGGGTTGGCTGCAGATACTGGCATTGGATCTGCTTCTCTTCTTCCTGAAACATACACCGATCGCCCTAATGCTGATATAAATGATAGTTTAGTTGATAATCCCCTTGGATTTAGTGGTAATGATCCCTCACTTCAGATATTTCTTCCTACTAGACCATCAGATACGTCAGTTGAGGCTGCGAGGGATCAGCCTGATGTTTCAAATGGCGTTGGTACTGAAGATTGGATCTCACTTAGGCTTGGTGGTGATGGAGGGGTTCCTGGTGATTCTGCAATTGCAAATGGGTTAAGCTCTGGGCAGCAAGTACAAGCTAAAGACACTGCGTTGGACTCATTGGCTGACACTGGTATTTCCTGTTGTTCTTTACCTCTTTTTTTCCCTTTTTGGAGGGGTGGGGGTGTGAGGAGAGCACAGATAGATCATTATCCACACTTGCTTGAATTAGCATTGTGAGTTTTGCACATTTGCCTGCAAAATAAAAAAGAATTGGTAAGTTGACCAAAAATAACTAGTTAGGCGATTATTTTTGTTTAGATGTACCACAGGTTTAGTTGAGAAACTGCAGTACAAGCACAATTCACAGAGTATTGCAGTGTTGTTCTTTTAGAGATAGTTTACTTTTCCTGGTAGATACTCATATGAGAGCTTAAGATGTGGTCAGAAGTTGTATTTTGATTCATGTATTGGAGCCATTCTAAATGTAGGTAGTGATGCTCCTGTTTGTGCAGCTTCATTGCTTATTGGTATGAATGACAGCAGATCAACTAAGAGCAGTAGAGAACGATCAGATAGTCCTTTTACATTTCCTCGTCAACGTCGTTCTGTAAGACCAAGATTGTATCTAAGTATTGATTCGGATTCTGAATAGGAGCAAATTCCATGGTGGCAGAACAATGATTACTGTTGCTAAGCAAAGTATGTGGATATGATAAGATGAGCTTGCTAGTGAACAGGCATTGGTCAACAAGAAAGTATCCTCTCACATCTGTGCTGGCAACGTAGGAGTTTTCTTAGTGGTATGTACTCCAACCTGGAAATTTGTCATATCATGTTCCCGATTCCCTGGCGTTCTCACCTCACTTTCTTTTCCATTGCAAACAGGACCAATCACATTTTTTCTCTCTTCCGTTTCCAGATGGAATCCTTGGAAGGTGACTCACTGGTGAACTGTATATTTTGGACAGCTTAGCTCAGTACAAAAACTTCTAGTAACATCCACTGGTAAATGAACTCTGGATATAGAGGGGGAGGCATTTTAGCGCTTTGAAATCTCCTCTTGCCATTTGTGAAGCCAGTAGCCTGTAAATCGGTTTAAACTAACTTATAAAAATGTATAATGTTTTGAATGTGTTTAACCGTTAATGGACCTTTTAATGTCAGGTTCAACATCCTGATAATTTTGGTGCGAAGGAAGGTGGTAAGAGGAATAGTGATGGGACTCTTTGATTCCGATTCTTTATTTTTAGTTGATGCATTTAGAATGAGAAAGCATCGTGGAACCCGTGATAAGAGCTTGTTCTATGATAATGTTATGTGTAGGTGGCGGAGTACTTTGCCCAACCCTTGCTTGTTGTTCGTCTCAGTTGTGTCTATAATTGCTACTACTAGTTTCTCCTTTATGCCTTGGTATTCCATCTGTGTGGTAGTTTAAACTGTTGTTTACGTCTAAAACAGCGTCAATTTAAAGAAACTGGCATTTAGTAAAGTGGATAATGAGTATCGTTTAGTAGGTTGTTTTGACTAGACTCGTAAAATTTGGGATAAAACATAGTCTAATGATCATATTTTAAAAAGTTTATGATTAATATACATGAGAAAATGAAATAATCTTGAATTCTCGTTTTGTGATGTAGAAACTTAAAAAACATATAATAAAGTTTGTCTTGTAGAAACAATGAGTTATTTTCACTAGATTGTTTGGGATGGACCTACAAAATCTAAGGTCAAACAGAGGTAGTCAATCATACTAATACACACAAAAAGTTCAGATAATCCTAAATTTCCTTCGTGACCTTGAAACTCAAAAAAAAAACGGAGTTAGTCAATCATACTAATGCACACAAAAAGTTCAGATAATCCTATATTTCCTTCGTGACCTTGAAACTCTAAAAAAAAAGTGGCAATGATCTAGTAGAGACAATTGAGTATCGTTCACTAGGTCAAATATTTAGCGTCTAACGGAGGTCCGTTAGTTATATTCTAAAAGATATATGGGCATTAACACACATGACCAATTGCTTATGTATGCGTTTTTAAAGGAGAGGTTGGATGCATGTGTATATATGTGTAGACATCAACTAACTTCAATGTATGTTTTTTCAAATGTTGGAACAATCGACATATGTCAAAAATTGACACGACTTTTCACGTACACATTCTAACTAAGCCTTTTACATATTAAACTCATGTTTTAATACCATCCTTCTATATTTTTTTATTTAATTTAAACACGTAATGTCAAACATCTTCCTAAGTCCTAAGTGAAAAAATAAACGAATCTTTTCTCAGGACAAGAACATGGGAGGTGTTTGTCGTGAGCATTGGAAAATGTTTTTCCCCCTTTGTTGTTTAGAAGGAGAAAATATCTTCCACCAAAGATTTCATGCGCTCAAAATTCATGTAGCATACATATTATGAGTTAGTGAAAAGTGTCAAATGACACAACAAATGCTTAAAATGTATAAGACTTACCTGAAAGGTCTAAATGAAAAGCCGTGCCAACTTTAGATGGATGTGAATGAATTCCACCTTCTAAAATTAAATGTGCACACCATTGGCTAACTATACGGAAGACCAATTGTATGCAGTGGCGGAGCCACCCTATTATGAGGGGGTCATCCGACCCCCTTCGACGGAAAATTATATGATTTATACATGATTAAAATAGTTTTTTAGGTATATATAGTAAATGTCGAACCCCTTTCGGCTACTTCGTGTGTCCATTTTTTTAGATTTTGAACCCCCTTATTGAAAATTCTGGCTCCGCCACTGATTGTATGCATGGGCGATCTCCGTCGAAGAGTAAACTATACACGGAGAGGACATACCAAATAATGGGAAAGAAATAAAGCATATAGAAAACAAATAGGAATAACAATAACAAAATAATGTAATAACCAAAGAATTGGAAAAAAATAGGGAGTAATAGAAATAAAAGTGCTACTACTATGGGTATGAACGGGGAGTGCAAATATTGACATAATTATAAATCTATTTACTAGAAAAGTTTATTATCCAAAAAAAAGATCTGCTGAAAGGGGTGTAATTCTGCAGTAACATAAAGAAGGAAAGAGCATCTTTGCCTAAATTTTTTGATTCTTTGTTTAAGAGCCTGAATTACACAACTGCAATTGCTGATAGTGAGGCCATATTATCTCAGGAATTCAGGATAATCTATCTCACCAAGCTACAACAAGAATCTTACGAGCAGACGGATTCATGTTCAACGGTCGTCCTTTTCTGAATCAAGAACTGGTAGAATGCCCAATGCTGATGAAGAAAGATGCATACCCCGCACTAATCCTCCATACCCGGTCTTAATTTTATAGCACAGCAGCAAGATAGAATCCCAGAGTGCTGTTCGTCCCTGCAAAGAGAGAGACATGAGCAATAAGATTGATCTTGCCACGTTGATACTGAAAAAACGCAGAAAATGAGCATCTCAGTGACAATAACTTGCCTGAAGAGAAAACTGAGGCATCTTATCCCAGTATAGGGCAAAAACTGGGGGATTTTGCTTTCCGACAGCCAATATGCAAGCGCCTGGATGGAGCACAGAGGGAACACCTGACACAACAGCTACATACTTTTCAGGAAACCTTTCTTTAGGAGGTAAAACACCCAAAAATAAGGAATTTTTGCTAGACTGGATTCCAGCATAAGCTGTAGGATCAACATGTAGCATCCACTTTGGGTGCTCCAGGAAAGCACAAAACAAATATAGGAGCAAATGAGAATCGGTTGGAAGCTCGGGATTCCATTTCTTGTTTCCTTTCCCATAACCCTCTACACTGCCCAAATAATCATAGTTCCTCAAACAGGTTCCCTCAGAAAGCTCTGCAAAGAAATTGAAACCAGATTAGCCGTGCAACACTGATATAGAATCAGCATACTTCATCTCTCATCTCTACTCCTAGAACATAATGGAGATCCAAGAGTGACTGACATGCAAGGTGAAGTTGAGAGTCAAACTACCTCGAATCCTCTGTACTGTATATTCTGCACGGACACCACTTTGTGGCAGCAATCCCTTGCCCCATTCTCCTTTCATTAAGGAATGAAGTCTTTGGTGTTCAGTGATGGCATCAATGCATTCTTGTAAAATAGGGATCAGGGGGTTCTCTGGCGAGGATGGTTGAAGAACTCCAGAAGTTGACTTTGCTGCAAATAAAGAAGCATCGACAAGATACTTAAGAATTAGTACATCGATACATCCAACAATGAGAGAACTTGAATTATGAATTGCAGGACTCATAACCTTATAGGGATGAAGTGACTTACACATGCAAGAATCAAGAGCCTGGACAAGAGTAACGCGCAACTGGTGAAGTAAACCGTCTTCGTCAACAGAAAATGAGGGTTTCCATTCATTAGTCCTCTCGGTAGCAGATATAGCAGCAGTCCCAGTATCAGGTGTTCCATTTCCAACTTGACTAACTGTGATTGTAATGCCTAGCTTGGCGGCAGCTTGCATAACCTGAGCACGCCATTATGCATGAAATGGTTAGTAAAATGACAAAGGAGCTTAAACTTTTCTAATATTGCTTGAGTCACATAAATTTGATTTTTCATCCTTATTTGATTATTTAATCAATAAAATTCCTCTCTTTTTTTTCCTTCTACAGCCAATCAAAAGAATCTCCAAGTCTTTGAGAGCATTTCTGCTACATCCTTGTGATGTACTATGCTACAACCCAATCTTCATGGTCATTTTGACACACTATAAGTGTGAAGACAGAACCGAAGGAGCTCAACCTGACTTCAATGACCAGAATTACAGAAAAGAGTGGTGTAGATCAACAGTTAGGATTCTTCTGGAAGACCATCAAGTGTGCCAAGAAGAGGAAAATACATGAGTGAATGAGAGAAAGGCAGAATAGCAAGTATCAAAAGAAAAAATAAAAGCGAACAAACAAAGTTTCTAAACATAAAAGTTGGAGCGAGAATCCACCTTCGTGTGACTAGTATCAATTTTGTTAAGCAAAGGCTTTAGCAGCATGGATGAAAACCATTGCCTGAGTCGGTCACGCCACTGCTCGATCTGTGGATAGATCCCCAGATGTCCAAATGCTTCAATGGACTCTTCCATTGACATTGGAGGCGGTAGATCGCCTTCCCCTCTCTTTGGTGGAGTTGAGAACTTCTGGGAACCAGGGGACATCCTAACAGGCCTTAGAGGAGTACTTCTTGGAGTTCCAGATGTATTAGTGGAGCTGGGCAGGTTACCAGGACTGACTACACCAAACCCACTTATGGTAGGCGGTGGAGTTGCCAACTTGCTTGCTGATTCAGTAATTCTCTCATCAACATCAGCCAGGAACCTTTCAAGCTGTTCCTCTGTTGCAATCTCTTTATGAAAAGTAGCTCTCTTGTTCGACCAAGGGGTGGCAACCAATTCCCCACCTGGTGAAGACTGGATTGAAGGTGATTGAGAAGAAGATGCTGAAACAAGATATAAGGATGGGGAAGCTGGTGATTTTGATGGGGTGCCAAAAGATGGTATTTTAGTTCCACTACCAGTTCTAACTTTGTCACTACTAAGTCTAGATGAATGGTTTGAACTAGAAATTGGCTGATGAATGGGAACTAGGACATTTGAAGGAGAGGCTGAGATACCTCTTGATTTGGGAGGTCTCGTCGAAGAGTCCATAGTAGTTTGCTCAACATTTGTTTTAATCCCTAAAAGCCCTAATTGTCGATTAGTCAGACGCGTATTCTCCTTTGTTCCTTTGGTAGGAGACATAATTGACACATCAGCAGTCTTCGTTGTACATAAATAAATAGCCTTGATAAGGGCGAGAAAGGTTCCAAATAAGACGATGGCTGCAAAAGTCTGTATGAGTCTGACAATAAGACCTGAAAATAATGGTAAAACATTAGTAACAAGTTTTTGGTAACAAGGTTGATGCAGTAATGTTTAAGTTCAGTCAATTAGGACCACATCACTTACAAGCAGTTTCTTGAGAAACATATCTGAATTTCAGGCTGTCGGCAATCCTGCTTTCCCTACAACCACTCAAATTCAAATGAACCTATTAGCTGAGACACGAATTACCAAACTAAAATTATGCATTCTTATGATTATTACTTTCTTTCTCTGAGGCTGGGAGGATAAGGTTTATTCAAGCCTTTTAACTAGGTTTTATAAACCTTATTTCCTTTATTATGAAACTTAATTCAGGGTCAAAATGTAAAGACTTTTAACATTATTTTATTCAAAAAAGAAACACTAAGTTTCAGAGCAGCTTGGGTAAGCACAAGAACTGCTTCCATCTAGATTTATGTAAGAGTTAAACTAAGGCAGCATGTTCAGCTACGATCTCATTAATTCATCAAAGTCTCCATGAGAGAGGCCAAGAGAGAATTAAAAAATGGACCTGGTAAAGTCATCCCTTCCACTGCCCTAATCAACACCAGAATGATAGAGTTTTTCCATACTAAACATGCAAATATACTAAACAAAACCAAACAAAGATAATTAATAGCTAGGAGTCTATCTCCAGTACGCATCGGATTAGCTCTCCAATAAAAAGACAAAGAACATCCTAAATTAAAACACATTATTTGGCGTCTCCGGACACTTGTTTCACTCGGTGCTGAATGATCAAAGCTAAAACCTTTAGGCATATCTTGGTATGTTTACCTTCCAAAATTCCTCAAGACCATGCTATGACATTATCAAAGAGAGAAATATGGCTAGTAGATAACTACTTTATTGTTGTAGAAAGCATAGACCCTTCCTTGTATTTTAAAAAGTGAGGAGAAAGAGAAATATAATACTCCTCACGCTGCTAGAAAAGGTTTTAGGCAAATCCAAACCGATAGTTAATATCAAATTTGAACTAAGACGGTTATCCATCCAAATGCATGTACTTTGTTAATGCTCACATCATAAAATCTCCATTGACATGGTAAGTGTGCTTAGAATCCAATACAAAAATTGTGCATATGCAAAAAATATTATTTACTTCAGCAATCCATATTAATCAAATGACACACACACATTCTGAAGACACAAACATAAAGCAGGTAATTTTTAGCTTTACTACAAACTCCCCTCTTTTTCTCAACCGTTCCAACATGTGGACAGAACATTATATTGCTCCTCTCTCAACCCTTTTACTCCACAAACAAGTACTAACTTTTATGATAACCCATTCAAGCATGAGTCATGACCGAATGCAAGTAATTCCACGCCTACAGCCCATAGCTGTATATAGTTAAAAACTTCAAAACATACACAAACTCATAGCTTGTTTGGGCAAACTTCTAAAATCTTCTTAGTTTAAAAAGTGCTTTTCGAAAGAAGTACTTTTGGAGAACACCAATTTGTGTTTGGAAAATCAATTTGAAAAGCACTCTTGCCAATATTATAGAAAAATTTGTGCTTGACCAAGGTTCAAAATGCGCTTCATGATAAAAAAGCTCAACTTCTAAAAATTAGCTTATGGTACTACTCAAACTCACTTAAGTTTTTTTCCTAAAAGGTTGCTAGTTTGTCACAAACTCATAGTGAGTCCGATAGACTTAAAATCCTATATTGGCACATGGTATCCTACAGGGACGGATGTAGAGTCCCACACATAGCTTTCTCATGAGAACCCAATAACATTTGCACATACACTGTATATGTATATTAAGAAATCTACTAAATATGTATAAATATTTGATTGTGAGTCTAGTTATTATTATAGTATTAACTTGAGGTCAACATAGGACTCATAAACTTCAAATTTTGGATCTACCTTTGTTATCTTCTATTGGCATAGTGAGTCCTCATCAGCAACAACAACAATTATGTCTCAGTTCCAATTTAATATAATTAAAAGTGAAGAGCCAAAAACAATACTTAAAAGTATCCCGAATTTTCGAGTTTCATACCTGAACTAGAACCAACTATTCATCAAAATACACTTCAACTATAGATTGTTCCCTTTAACTACATGAACGACTCAACTGTGTATTGTTCCCTTATGGTTATATTTCTAATAGGAAAAGGCAACAACAAATGGTTCAGGTCTGTTTTGATAAATAGTTGTTAATAGTTATGAAACTCATGATAGTTCAAATATAAAACTCGAAAAATCATGGCACTGAGATAGTGTTTTTTAACCATTAAACCTCTAAAATTAACAATGAAAAGCGCAAGTAAATAAAAATACCTAGAAAAACTCCTGAGAAGAATAGAAGCAGAAGCAATGGAAATAATGAATATGAAAACGAAAGTGGACTTGGAAGGACGACGGCTGTTCGTTGTTAGGGCAGCAGAAAAGGCTGGATTCTGATACACCGCGAACTTTGAGGGTTCAGGTGCAGGCGAGCTCCGTTCTCCTCCTCCGCCGGCGCCGGCACTCATTGTCGGCGATTTTTCTCCGTTCGCCGTTCAGCTCACGCTCACAGTGCTCGATATTTTTGCAATTTGAAAAAAAGTTTAGTACAAAGAGGGAAAGAGTTTGGGTTTTAGAAATTCTAAATTGATTTTGATTGTGATTGGAAGTATAATTATGGAAATAATATTTTTCTCATAAAATTTTATTAAATGTTTGTTTACTTTTACTTGTTCAGTATTCCAAAAATAAATTTTCATTTTTACATGTCATATTTGTCTTTTTAACATATTAAGAAAAATGAATTATTATTTTTTCATGTCTTATTCTTAATATTAATTAATTATTTTTTAAGATTTAATACCAAATATCATGTCGATCATTGTTTTCTTACCATGTGTGTCAAGTGTATTGATAACAAGGAAAATTGAACTGAGGGAGTAATATAATCTTATGTTATCATGTATTTTAAAATCAAATTACGTAGTATTCTTATGTTATTAAATTTCTATACAAAAAGTTGATATTAATGTAAAGACGTTTTTTTATTGGGAAAATTACATAAATAGGTCATAAAATTCAAAGTAATTATAAGTTCATACCCAAACCAAAAGTAATTTCTGAAATACTCATTCTCTCATAAATAATTATAATCCATATTCCACATTCATAAAGGGTGATAATTTTTGCTTAACTGATGCTAAATCGATATATATACTGTATTAGTATCATTAAAGTTGATAATTTCGCTTAACTAATATTAAATCAATATATATATACTGTATTGATATTATTAAGGTTTCTTGTTCAGAAATTACTTATTAGTCAAAGATACTATAAGAGCATATATGTATATTGTTGTTGTATCATTAAGGTTTCTTATTAAGAAATTATTCATTAGTCAATAATATTATAAGAGTGTGTGTATATATATATATATTATGGTATCATTAAGGTTTTTTGTTAAAAAATTACTCATTAGTCAATATACTCTTGTAGTATCATTGACTAATGAGTAATTTTTTAACAAGAAAGTTTAATGATATCAATGCAGTATATATATATACTGATTTAGTACCAATTTAGCAAAATTATCAGCATTAATTATACCAATACAGTATATATATACTGATTTAGTATCAATTCACCGAAATTATCAACCTTAATGATATCAATACAGTATATGATACTGATTTAGTATCAGTTAAGCGAAATTAGTAGGGAGTATGTAGTGTAATTATTTAATGGGATATATGTTTGTAATTATTTTGCTTTAATGGGGTATTTACTTATTTTCCCCCCAAAAAAATTAAGAAACTATTGTTGAGGGGAGAAGCCCAATTAGAGGAGTAAATTTCTATCTATTATATAGAAAGGTGAAGACGATCAGGATGACCAAGGGTAAATTTGTCATTTTACCTGAAAGAAAAGACAAAGTAGATGGCAAATCCGTCATCCTACTTAAACACAAAATAGATAATTAACTTTTTCTCAACATTTCCAGAAGAATCCATTCTTTAATATCTTTGTACCAACAATGAAGAGACATCCGCTCCTTCACAGTCTCGTTTCTCCAAACTTGAATTGAAGGCCTGCTCATTAACTTCATCTTCTCAGCTGGTTGAATGTCTTGTACAACATGCTATTAAGGGTTATACTATTGCTTTGTATGACAAAGATGCCAAAGCATAATTATTTATCCTTTGGAAAAAGTTACTCCCCCTGACTTGTGGGTCCCATCCAGTGCTAATATTAACTTTCTCTAAGTATAAATGGTCTTCATTCAGATTACTTCACAACTCTTGCTCTTTTCTATATCTCTCTTTAGTATTCTATAGCTTAGTTTACAAAAATTTATTGATATCACATAAATTAGAATAAAAATAATAATATATATTACTTGAAATAATAAAAATGTACAATTAATTCTCAAAATTTTATCCGTATCACATAAATTGAGACAAAGTGAATACCATATATTTTTTTTAAATGATGTGAAAGTTTTATAAATCACAATAATCATCAACTAAAAATGTTTATAAGA
>JAJOOS010014315.1:0-14306 GCA_029582725.1 Solanum chiquidenum | reverse complement strand
TATTTTATCATTAAGAAATAAGAAATGAAAATAAATAAACAAAAAAGAATAAGTAAAAAGGAGGAAATTTTGAAATTGAAAAAGAGATATTTTTTTTTTACTACTACCGTCATATTTTTAATTTTTTGTTTAGATCTTAGAAAATTTCAAGTGAGAAGAGTGGGTGAGATTTATGTTTTCTTTGGTGAATTTTGTGGTTCCTTTCCTATGTTTAACTATAAATCAACAATAATTAATTTCATTCATCATTTTCAATGTATTGAAAACATAATTGAAGAATACATTCAATATTTAAGTTAAAGGGCAAAAATGTCCAAAAAAAAACTAATTTATAATGTGAACATATCCTTTTACCATTCTGGCCAAATTATGGCCAAACTTTTCTGGCCAAAAGGATTTTTCCTGTGTTAAATTAAATCTCAAAAATAGATGGAGGGAGTATTACTATTATCACGGAATTCCAAAACCTTACTTATATAAAGAATGTTCTCTTTGTAAATCCCCACTACACACAAAAACCAAGAAATAAATAAATATTGAACCGTTCCCTTATTCACTTTTCCCTCTAAAAAACAAAACTCATTTTCAACAAACCTAAAAAACCACAACGGAGATCAATGAGTCAGCGGAATCATGGCGACGGCGACGGCAAGCAACAGTCCTCGGTACCGCCGGATGATCTCCGTTGCAAAAGATCAGATGGTAAGCAATGGAGATGCAAAGGTTTTAAGGTCGAAGGTAAATCCATGTGTGAGCAGCATTTACACCGGGGAAAGATATCATCCGCTAGTGTTAAGTCACGTGACGCAAGTGATTCTGTCGTCAAGAGGACGGAAAGGAGAGGGGAGGAACCGGAGAAGAAACGGCGAAAAAGATACGTTGCGAGGAGCGACACGAGTGATTCTGGTGAGAAGGCGGATGATTTAAGTGAACCTGAGGACGATAAGCCTGTGAGGAAATCTCGTTTTCCTGAGACGAAAATCAGGAGAAAGGGAGAGGGAAGGAAGGAGGATGAGAGTGTTAGTTTAGGTGATCCAAGGAAAGTAGTAGGGGGCGAGGGTGACAAGAAGAAATATATGAACAATGAAGGGTTTCGGGTAAAGAAAAAGCGTGGTAATGAGGAGAAAGATTGTTCTAATTTTATCAAATCTTCTGAGAAGTGTGCCAGGACTGAATCTTCTTCGAAGGGGAAGGATAGAATGAAAGGAGTAAAAATGATTTCACAAGAGGAAGAAGAACATGAGAATGGTGAGAGGAGGGTTAGTAGAGTGGTGAAGAAAGGGGTTGGATGTGATTTTAAGAAATCAAGGTTAAATGGGAAGAGTATTCAAAGTGATGAGGAGAATGATGGTGGTAATGTTTATGATTCAAGGAGGAAACATTCAGCCAAATCGCCGGAACCTATTGCAAAAGGTGTTGAAAATGAGTCTTTACTTAGGAGAAGCGACAGGAAATTACCAGAGAAGAAAAAAGTGAAAGTTGCTTTGGAAAAGCAGAATGATAATGACCAAAATGATTGCACAAATCCAAAGGACAAGAAGAATGGTGAAGTAACTAACAAGAAGCCTGACCCAAGGAGAAAGCATTTCAGTACTGATGTGAGTTCATTTGCTCTACTCCAGATTTAATTTTTCTGTTGTAGTCTGTAATTACTGAGCATAACCTGACATCATTTTACTAAGCAGGACCCATATGATGATTGCCAGATGTGCCATCAGTGCATGAAAAGTGATCGAAAGGTTGTTAGGTGTGGAAAAAGATGCGGTAAACGCTATTGTAGCCCATGTATTGAAAGATGGTAATAGTTTTGTTGGTTTTACCTTTTGAGGGTTTCTCACTATTCTTGGCTACTGAAATCTGTTCTTTTTAAAATCAAAGAAGCTTCTTTTTGGTGTCATCTCATATTTCACTTGAACAACATACTTGTAGATTGATATAACAGGAGAAATGTGTTACTTTATAGTGTCTTATGTTCCGTTTTTCTTACTAATGCGTGTTTGGGCTTTGGTTTGGTGTGTTACATGGAATAAGAATACCTGATAATAACACTCGTTTCAAAGGTGCAAGTTACCTGTGAAAAAATACAACATTTTTACCTTGCTCTGTGTTTGGTGATATAAGTCTTCTGCTGTCATTTATTTGGTGTCATTCTGGGTTTTAGATGCACCTCCTTCTAAGTAGTGCTATTGTTTATGCACAACATAACCATATTAATATCCATGCCACATTAGCATTGTGGTGTGGGATGTAGGGTTTATTCTAAGGATATGTCACTTTATCTTTTACACGGCTACACGTCTCAGATGTTTGGTAAAGCACAGGGCTATATCTTGTGGAGGTTGATCCACAATAACGAATATATTTCCCAGCTGAATGACCAACTGGCCAGATAATCAGCTGTTCCATTTACTGGATATTTTAGTGTTTACTGAGGGGGGATGCATGTGGAGAAATGCTTAGTAGAATGCCAATTAATTATCTTTTCACCTAGGGTGATATTGGAGTTATCTATTCTTGAATCCACCTCCTACTGACTAGGTTCAAAGATGGATCAGACTTGTTAGCAGCTGCTATTTCAAATGTTTTCTCATCTCCCTGCCATCGACTACATTATCAATTTATTTATTTAAATTAGGTAAAGCTAGTCAGGGGCCTCTTTTAGTTTGAAACTGTAATTAATAACAAAAGAACTTCGCTGAACAAGCCCCCATCGGAATGTAGAATCTGTTAGCTAATCTAGTTGCAAACCTATACTCACACATGTTTATCCTGTTGGTAAATGATCTATTTGCAAACATTTTTCTTTCGAACCACGAATGTAGGTACCCTCATCTGTCAGAGGAAGCAATTGCCGAGAAATGCCCCGTTTGTCGTGGGAACTGCAATTTCAAAGATTGTTTACGCAAAAACATTAGTCCTAAGGTTAGATTTTGCCGCATATATATTACTACATTCCAATTTCTGCTACAGGCCCTGGGCTTGTGAATTGTGATTGTGGCATGTTGATGCATTATCATCTCCTTATATTACAGGAACCAAAATATTTAGGAATACCACAGGAAAACAACGAAAAAATTAATTGCTTGAAGTATCTTGTGGATGCACTTTACCCATTTTTGAAAACATTTATCCATGATCAAACCATTGAAAAGGAGATGGAGGCATCAATTAAAGGTATTATGTGTACCGCTCTTTTTCCTGTACATAAATGATCTCCTGGTGATATATGCATACCCTTTTACTGACTTTTGCCTTCCATCTACTGCTATTTGTGCACAATGCCTTTGTTCTGAGGTATTATTTGCTCCTTCTTGGGTTGAACTTTGTATACAAGTTTTTTGCCATCATGCTTATTGTGGAGGCATTTGTAGCTTGAAGAAATATTATGAGGCTAGACCAAAGTCCATTACGCAGTAACTTGAATTCACTTCACTAAATCTTATCACCTTTCTAAGGAGTTTGATTTATTACCAAATAGTTGGGAAGCCTTTCAAATAGGATGCAGTGCTTAACCATTGCAGGAGATACTTTTCTTTGTAATAACTACAATAGAATGTGACTTCACTTGGAAAGTTATTTCCTTCCATTTATATGTCATAGTCAGCTTGATACAAAGCATAATTCCTGTTTCCTTGAGGTCTTAAGCGTGGGGTGGATTTAGTTACATGATGTAACTGTAGGTAGGGAACTTCCTGTGATGTGTTGGTTTTAACTCGCTATTCTGCTGCTATTTTCTGGTGAATTTTCGAACTTTTCAAAGTAGTTACCCATTTATTCAGTTAAAATGATGGCTATGGTGCAGGTTTGTCACTGACACAGTTAACAATACCAAAAGTTGTCCTTTATGAGGATGAGCGTGTTTATTGGTATGCCCCTTTCTTGACTTGCAGAATTTCTCCCTTTGTTCTGGTTGTCTTTCCCTGTGCCTTAATATGCTATCTTTCATGGCAGCAACAACTGCAATACCTCCATTGCTGATCTTCATAGAAATTGTACAACTTGTTCTTATGATCTCTGTCTGACCTGCTGTCAGGAAATTCGAGAAGGTTGTTTTCTAGGAGGTGAGATAGTGGTACTTGTTTAGTTTCATAATAGATGAAAACTTTACCTGCAAGGAGGAAATCTCATGTCATGTTCACCTTGTAAAATTTCTTCCTAGTTTGATCAATAATGCTGATTGTGCAGATGAAGATAAAAGGCTCCCTGAATGGAGAGCAAAAGAAACGGGTGAAATACCTTGCCCACCAAAGGAAAGAGGTGGCTGTGGAAATAATCGCCTGGAGCTTAAGTGTCTCTTTGGTGAAAAGCAGGTTGAACAAATAATGAGGGAAGTTGAAAACTTAGTCAAAGGAAATTCATCTGCCAGTGAGACCCTCTCTGTTGAAGAACAGTGTACCTGTAACTCTAAAAATAGAAGAAAAGCAGCTTCCAGATCAGATTCTGATGACAATTATTTGTTCTGCCCTTCAAGTGACATACATGAAGGGCACCTGGAACACTTCCAGAAACATTGGAGAATGGGAGAACCTGTCATTGTAAGCAACGTTCTTGAATTAGCATCTGGATTAAGCTGGGAGCCAATGGTGATGTGGCGTGCGTTCCGTAATATAGCAATCAAGGAGGGCTTATCAGATTTGGTGGTGACAGCAGTTGATTGTCTTGATTGGTGTGAGGTGCATCAACTTCGATGGTCCCTTCTCTTTTATTTCCTGTCTTACTGGAAGTTGTTATCTTATGTTAGAACTAGTGCTTAATCTGCTAATCTACAAAACTTTAAAGAGTTCAAGCAGGACATAACCAAAATGAGTAGTCTGGAATTACAGCATTATATTGGGCAAGTGCAAATTTTTTTTATGAGAGATATTTTGTCTGTGAGTAACCCAGTTACAGTCATGTAATCCTTTTTCTCGTATACTTTCGAGGTCTTTGAAGAGTCTCATATATGCCATGTGTTATTGCTATGATGTGCAGTGCTGTCTGGCAGTAGGTGTCCTTTCATGATATTTAGAGAATACTATGTAGCTTTTAAATGTCGTAGCCTGGCTGTTGTCTGATCTAATTCAAGCCTGAAATTGATCTGCATAATTTGAGGTGAGATAATAGTCCATTATCAATGGATTGATCCATTAATTAAAAGTTGTTACCTCTAAAGATTCATATGGTAAGAGCAGAAAGAGCATCTTATCAAATGTTTAAATATGGTTTGCTAGCCTTTTATTGCCTACCAGTAATATCAAAATTTAAGTATCTAACATTTTGGGATGCATCAAAGTGAGAGTTAATGCATCAAATGGGAGGGAGGGAGATGTTCGTTGGAGAGACTGGAAACTATACCACTGAATGGTCTACCTATAAAAAGATTATCAGAGAATTTATGCTAGGCTCACTTGAAATATGATGTTGTTGGTTCAGGGGGTTCATGATACTTGGTTGGCGGAATCAACATGGCTCTAATATAGCTGATTAAAATGTGTCTTCAGTCAATGCTGAAATAAACTTCTCTTTTATCTTCATGTCTTTCAGGTGGATATAAATATTCGTCAATTTTTTACGGGTTATCTTGAAGGTCGAGCGCACTCAGATTCATGGCCCGAAATGCTTAAGCTTAAGGACTGGCCCCCATCTACAGAATTTGAGAAGCGGTTGCCACGCCATGGAGCAGAATTTATTAGAGCCTTGCCGTACAAAGAATACACACATCCACTTTCTGGTATTCTTAATGTTGCTTCCAAACTTCCAAATGGTATCCTGAAGCCAGATCTGGGTCCAAAAACATATATAGCATATGGATATGCTGAAGAACTTGGACATGGAGATTCCGTTACAAAGCTTCATTGTGATATGTCTGATGCGGTATGCATTATTAGTTGAATAGTTGGTTTCCAGCGCATTAATTACCCTTGGGTCTTGACCTTTGATGCCATTAATTACCCTTGGGATTTCCTTTTCCTAAACATGGTGGTATTTGTTTGTAAATTCCGAAGAACTTAAAAATACCTTTTTAATATAATTTCACACCATTTTCCAGTATTATTAAATTGTAAAAATTAACTTTGCTATTTTCTTGATGCTGCAGGTGAATGTTTTAATGCATACTGCTGATGTTACTATTGCTAAGTGGCAGCTTTCAAAAATTGATGAGCTGAAGAAAGAGAGAGCTTCTGATTCAGATGATCAAAAAGAACTACATATCACTGATACAGATGATCAAAAAGAACTACCTATCACTGATACAGATGATCAGGTGGTTGATCTTGAAAACAAGTTTGATGGAGCAGAGGAAGAAAATGGTGGTGCAGTCTGGGATATCTTTAGGAGACAGGATGTTCCCAAGCTCGAGGATTATCTTAAAGAGCACCACAAGGAATTCAAGCCTACACTTGGTTCTCCGGTGGACCAGGTGCATATCCCTCATTAATGTGAAGCATATCCATAAGTGTGAAGAAAGAATATATTCCTTCAATCCATAATGTGTCCTACTTTGAGCTGCACTATTATTTAGAGTAAATAATTTGAATTAATATTAATTGATAGTTTTGTAGAGAAATGTGAAATAGGAGTTTGTAATGTAAAAAGTTGATAGATAATTTTTTTTTTTTTTATGACAAGGGAAACCCACAGCCACTACTCTTTCGGTGCGTACAGGGTAAAACCCCCACTCCTATGCAATAGCTCGCAAAAGTGGTTAGATAATTGTAAGATGGTTTGTCAATTTTGATGGTATCGTTTAGTTGCATTTATTTGAATTGTTGGACAGAGAGAAACTTATCATTTAAAGAAACAGATGAAGTACTATGGATTAAACCAAAAGAGAAAAATAGGTCATATGGGAACCCAACATGTGTTTTCGCAAGTACATGGGGTTTGCAACGTGGGTATCGTCTATGGAACATTGTTAGTACCCTTTTAGTCTACCAACAGTTTTATGCATGGAAATTAAATCAGTAGCTATTAATTATGTTTTTCTGTTTTCTCTGTAATAGGTCCACTGTAACAGTGTTTTCCCTGTAGCAGTTGTTTTCTGTGTAGTAGTTATTAGCAGTAAGGAGGTTATTCCTCCACTTTCTCATTTCAGTAGTAGTAGAAAGTTATTTCCTTGTTATTAGGTGGGTGGTTAATCACCAATGTTGTATTTAAGTTGTTTGAATTCAATGGAAAGATAAGCAGATAATTAGTCAAATTTTTGATTACTTCAAACTCAAGAGATTGCAGGTTCTCTCTTAACGAACCAGCACCATAGGTAGAAAAAAGAAAACTTCAGATTTTATCTTGCAGCGTCCCGTAACTAGATCCATAACAGGGGACCATAACAAACATGATTCATACCTGTAGTTGAAGCCCTTAGCAAGATGATGAATATAGCAGCAACAGGTGAGTATTTAAAAGGCAATGCAGCAATAAATAGGGAACAAGTTCAGGTATCTCACCTGGTATGCAGATGATACGCTTGTGAAGTGCCTTGTGGAGATGGAACCGACTTCAAATCTAAAGAACATATTGCCATTATTTAAAGTTGTCTTGTATTTGAGAATAAATAAAGAAATGTGATTGGTGGGAGATGTGAACAATTTGGAAGGGCTAGCAAAGGGCAGAAAAAGAAAAAGTCTTCTTAATTTCCCTTGTACATTCATATTCGTAATAGTGAAGATCTTCAATATTGACTCAACTTTAGTTACTTATTTAGGATTGTCATTGGGGAGAGACACACAAAATACAATATGGAGTATAATGATTGCACCCAAGGGTATGACCCAGTGGTTAATGAAGTGGATTGAGAATCATGAGGTCTCAGGTTCAAATCTCAATACAGACAACGACACTATGTGATTTCTTCCTATCTATTTGTTTTAGCCTTGGTGGACAAAGTTATCCGAGACTTGATGTTGGTGGTGGTGGTGGGGACATGTATCTTGTGGAATTAGTCAACGTCCATGCAAGCTTGTCCGGACACCACAATTATAATAAATAGATAATATGCAGTGTTTTTCTTCTCCATCATATAAACAAATGAACATCCATCAAAAAACAAGAGACAAAGTACAAATATAGAGCTTAGGAGCATTAGTTTCATGGCAGTGCATGTTGGCTGGTGATAGTTGTGTTATCTTGCTTACTTTGCTGTTCATTAACCTGTAAACTGCAGTATGTAGGTGCAAGAACTTTGTTGTCTGTCAAATTCTTTAACTGTCCTCTGGTCTATTTGTTTTGGTCTTAAATAGCTCACACATTCTGATGCTGCCAAATTATTTAAGATTTTATCTAATTGAAATGTTAATAGTTAATGATTGTTTTTTTGCTAATTCAACTTTGTAGGTTGTTCACCCAATTCATGATCAAGTTTTCTACTTAACCACGTATCACAAGAAGAAACTCAAGCAAGAGTTTGGTTAGTGTGATACCTATTTAGATGTCATTTATTTTGTGTTCACCTTAGTAACTTATTTTGATACTGTAGGCATTGAACCTTGGACGTTTGTGCAAAAACTTGGAGAAGCAGTTCTCATACCTGCTGGGTGTCCCCATCAAGTTAGAAATCTGAAGGTACAATAATCTTTTTATACTTTTATGCCATATACTTCTTAACCGTGAACCTAATTGTAGAAGTTGAGTTCACGTGTACCATATTGCTTGCTTCGCCAGCAACCCCCAACCTGTTAAAAAGGTTCAGTCATGCACAAAGAAATAGGGGTAAATAAACCTGTGGCATAAGAAAAGATTGGAAAATTGATTTTCCTTTCCACTATAGGTTTGGTATGATAGATTTCGCTAGATAACTATATGGTGTTTATCCCCTCATTTTCATGCACGTCCGTGCTGCATGAACCTTAACCTGTCTGCTTATAATCATCTGAACGCCTTTGAAATCTTAGAGTAGGAACCTTCTTTTATATGCAAAATGTCAAGGATGGAGCTTGCATACAGTCATCACATCTCTTGGTTCATAGCAAATGTTATGTACCTAGTAACAGCTACGGATATCGTTTCTTGTAGCTCATTTTTCTAGGCTACTTTTTGCTTGTGCAATCAATTGCATTACATTACTTGAACTATTAAAAGGGCATATTACCACAATAGATCTCTTACAAAAACTTGTGAGTTACAACTCTGAACTGTTCCTTGCCATTTCAACTAGAAGGTTGTGTGATATGGTGAAATTTTCGTGATCTTGGGTATTACACACTAGAGGACATGTGAATAAATTTTTAAGTCTCCCTGCTTCATTCTATATCATGATTCTGTTTTCCCTTCTATCTCATCTGTCTCTCTTTTTTGGCATTAAAGTCTTGTATAAAGGTTGCTCTCGATTTTGTTTCACCTGAAAATGTGGGCGAGTGCATGCGCTTGACCAAGGAATTTCGTATTCTTCCCCAAAAACACAGGGCTAAAGAGGACAAGTTGGAGGTGAGCTCTATTTCTTGATTTTGGAGACATGCTAAATACTTCTGTTTTGGATCTTCAGTAACTCTTTAAATTTTGAGTTATGGACAAGAAACCTTGAGGAAATGATTGTTGATATGATACTCCTTCAATGGAGTCACAGCAGCTCAACAAGTGTTATTACAAATCCGAAAAAGAAAGGGAAATCTTTGGTGATATGTGCTTTGTTGTAAGCTTGAATTCTGTACATACATGCGAAACAGGGAATTGCAAGCTGCTTTTTGATTTACATCCATTTTTAAAAGAATGGATGGTCTCATGGGATTTGACGCCTTAAATCCTGGACTCATTTGTAATCTTGTAATTTTCCGAGTTGTTTAAGGCTTTAAGCCCATGTTGGTCCCGTTTGTGAATGCATTAATGAGCTATGATAGGTATTTTGTTGGAACGGTTGAAATCCATGAGAAGCTCTGCCATCTCCACCTCTGCTCCTTCTCCTTTTCTTTTTGTATATTTTGATTCACTTGAATATAGAAGCACGCCTGGGGTATGATTTTGTAGAAGTGCTGTCTTATTCTATTAAAGTGGACTATGTGCAGTCTCCTATACTGCGATTGTATGACATCTCATAAACGAAGTTTGTTGCTGTTAGCTCCTCTTTTAACAACATTTTGTTTTACACACAAATTTAGAAAAGGTTGCTTAATGCTTAATTTAAGGTTCCTTAAAATAGTGATAAGGTCTTAGTGACTCTTCCTTCATTATGGCAAGGACAATGTGTAGGAGAAGAGGACGTGTCAATCATTTCCTCACTAGCTATAGTAGGTTTTATACACAAGCTAATCGATAATTAAGGTGTTATTGTATGAATTTAACTATGTTTCTTTCTCATTAGCTTCTCCTTGTGTCCTATTTGTCTTTCATTGTTTTACTGAACATAAAAGATATTGCAGACTGATTTTCTCTTTAGATGTGTAGTACTTGAGCTAATCAATCTATTAGTCTTAGTTGTATGGAAGAGGTTATGCGGCCTAGATGAGAATAGACTGAAATATAAATTAAGATAGTGGGTAGGACAAATTTTGCTGTTTGCTGACCTGATCATAGAAGAACATTGTAAAGTGAAATTAGGTGGCGAATTGATCGAGAAGTAGCAAAACTGAAAAAAGAGGGGACGTAAAGTACAACTTATATCTTTTTATTTTGTCACTTAAAATTCCTCCTTTTTGTTTATGAAGTTTGTTTCCGTATTGGCCACGGGAGTATAACTATTCATTTTTGCTGTTTGTATTAGGTGAAGAAGATGGCTTTATATGCACTGGAGAAGGCTGTAGCTGATCTAAAGGACCTTGAATGGTGAGTGGAATAATTCAGTTTCTTTCCTAGGTTTGTTCAGTAATGCACAACTATTTAGCTGATTCTCTGTGTTTTTAGTTATTGTTGAGATTTAAACTTCTCTTTGTTCCCTTCTCCTACACCATTACCAAATCGAATCTTTGCACTAGTACAAATTCTTTAATATGCATGTTACTTTATAAATTCTGCAGATATAGACTGTTATATGGCGAATAGGAATCTCTTTTATTAGATTAGTATCTGCTAAGAAGTACAAGTATTGCATTTGCTTCTTGTCATGAAAAATTTGAGCGTTCAATGTTCATCTCTTCTGCTAAATATGATTGTTTTTTCTCACTTCTAATAGAATTTATCCAAATGTGCTCAGTAATGACAGAGCCCAGGTGCAACAACCACATTCGAGTAGTGAGCAGGATCCTGTTCAAACTAAATAGGTGGTGGAGTAGTTCCATTATGTTGCTGTACTGTACATATGCTTGTGAACCACCGGACTATCTGGTAATCATGAAAAGGGTGCCGCAAATGACTCCTTTGTATCATCTAATCTCGACTGTCATCAGCCAAAACTTTGGATGTACATTAGCCCTGATGCATCTTACAGCTCCAACTTAGAAGCCACTAAGAGACCTTGGGGATGTGCAGTAATATGAAATGTTTTTTGTTTCACAGGGTTAACGTCTTCTTTTGAAACATTTGCGGACCTGATTTATTGGGTTTCCTTTTTAAATTCATTGATGTTTTGCCTTTACCCTCTCATTTTGTCCACAACAAACTTGCTACCAAGCATGTCTGACATCCCGGTATTGTTAAGCTAATCCCCGTTGGCAATTGGGTGATTTCTGCTACTAGTTCACTGCTTGGACTATGCATGTGTCTGTTCTCCTTTGTTTATGATATCGTTCAAATTCTTCTCTTTGATGCAAAATGTGATGATAATCAATGTCGATGTTTTTCTTGTTCACTCAAGGCAGACTAGATTTGCAACTAGTCATGTATTGTCATTGCCCTATACTCGGCTATGATGAACGAGATACAACTCTTTGCTTCTTAGAACGCCATGAAATGAGTGAATCCTCATGTAACACAATGTACTTTGTGGTTGATTTCCAAGTCAATGGACAACAACCCGCCCAACTGATTGGCATCACAAAATTCCTTTAGCTGAAAATGTGTGCCACATGGTGGAAAAAGATAATCTATTGAAATTATTGTTGAGATACGCATGTATTTTGCTCAATCATATTTTTCAAGCCAGCAGCATTGGTCAAGATTGAAAAATAAGTATCACATAACAATAGCAGTAATAATAATACTCCTCTTGGTCCAACAATTGTTGTCCAATGTGTTGACTTGACACAGAGATTAAAAAGTGGATAATTGTATCAAATCAAATCATCTAAATTTGAAAAAATAAATCTGCAGACTGATAATAGTGATGCAATCACCAACACATAATAAATACTAAGCTAGCAAATCAATCTTTCTAACTAATACTTAATTAGTAAGAGATTTAAAGATAGAGACTCTTCGATCACTATATATTTGTTGTGATCTCACGTTATATGAACATGTAATGCATGTGCTACCTTATAATTATGACTATTGTCAGTCAACAGAATGAAAAAAAAAACAGAAAACAAACGTGATTTGTTCATAGTTAATTTCTCCAAAAAAAATAAATATACAACTTAAAACATATATCTATTGAACATTATTCAATTCAATTAATATAACAATTCATATATGCATGAGTTACACAGAGACTCACGTGGGATCTAAAAGTGCCAAAAATTAAATAATATAAAGTCTTTATTAACACATGGGACCAAGAAATATTAAAAATAGTATTTCACAACGTATCAGATCTTCTGATTTTTTAGAGTAATTTTCATGCACTTACGTAGCGTTCATTGACAGACACCACCTTTTAAAGTGCACTTCTTTCTTACTTTTTTATTTTATTTTAAATTACTTACGTAACTAAAAACAAATATATCAGCAACCATAATAAACTAATATAATTCAATAGTGTAAAATAACATTTCCTTTCTCCATAATATAAACGAATAAAGTTCTCAAAAAGGGAAAAACACAACTCATGAAAAAATGTTCAAATTATGTCCTATTACTAATATTTGAAATCAATTAACTTTATATTCTAACATAGAAAATATAAATTTGATGCAAATGTGCGCGTAAGTTGATCCGAATAAAAACTAAGAAAAAGGAGAAAATAAAATAAGAACGAGGCAAAAAAGAAGAGGGAATATGCATATGATTAGTGAAAAGTGTGTAAAGCGACAACTGTCAGCATAAGAGATGAATTAGAACAATGTAAACGCAGAAAATTCCGAATCTTTGCTGTGAATGGAAGAGTAAAATAATGAGAACCAAGTAATGGTGAGAGTATATAATTCTAACAGATCCAATCTCTCTCTCTCTCTTTTGTCTGCAATTTCTGTTGTTTCTTTTTCTCTCTCTAATACACAAAAAAAAAACATAGTTTCTCGTTCTCTATACTAACATTAACCCCATTTTTTTTTGTTTCTCAAGAGAAATTAAATATTGGGATTTTATAAAAATATAAAAAAGTTTCCTTCTTTCATGTATTTGTGTTCACTCTTTTTCACTCACAGGTATAATCATTTCTTTGTGGGTATGAATAAATTAAAGAGAGAATTTTTAGTTTTATGTATGTTTGAGTGAATCAATCATGGTTAAATGGTTTACTAAAGTTGTTTTGATGGAAAAGGTTTTCTATTTTAGCTGTTTGAGAAGGTGCATAATGATTTTAATCTTTATGGAATCTGGTTTCTTTATAAGTTACGTTGTGTGGAGGGTAGTTTTGATTTTTATATGTTTGTTCTTATTGCTATTTTCTTGTATGTGTTCTGATTGTAGGTGCTTCTGCGATTAGGAGAAGTTGGGATTCATTATTTCCACATAAAGCAAAAGATTTGATTTATTAAAGATGGACGGAGCTGTGCTAGTTGCACTTACTGCTGCCATTGGCAACTTGTTGCAAGGATGGGACAATGCAACAATAGCAGGTATATTCTGCTTAATCTCATGTTCCTCTTTTTGTGCGTGTGTTTTTCGCAGTTTTTGTCATGCCAGAGATCTACATGCTAATAGAAGATATAGAGAAATTCTAGTGCTAAAATGTTTCTATTTCTAGTTTTTCTTTTATAAAATCTGGATTAAAATGAGTTTAAATGGAGCAACATGGATACTGCAAATTCATATAGCTGTTTTGCTTGTGACGGTTTAGGGAATTTACACTTTACAGTGATTTCTAGTATTGCCATCAGACTCCAACTTCACATGTTTTTAGCAACATGCATGTTCCAACTTTGGCAAGATCTGGACATACTAATCCTAAAGCATGGTACCGTTTTTTGTTTGTGATATGTTTCAGGAGCTGTTCTTTACATCAAGAAGGAATTCAATTTGCAAACCCAGGCAGGAATAGAAGGGCTAATTGTTGCTATGTCGCTAATTGGAGCGACTGTGATCACAACATTCTCTGGACCTGTATCTGATATGTTTGGTCGGCGTCCAATGCTTATTAT
>JAJOOS010014314.1:0-12437 GCA_029582725.1 Solanum chiquidenum | reverse complement strand
ATTTGAAACGGGGTAAGTTGCCCGAGAGGGAACTTATTTCCATTTAAAGCTTAGCCTAGTCACCATTATCTTACAAATTTCCTTTCAAAGGCATGTACAAACTTCTTATCTCAACTTTTATTGCGGTCACATTCCAAGAATTCTTACCCATACTTCATTTTCTTGTTATTTTTATTGTTTTTACTAATTGTGACAAACCCCCAAATCGATATTTGACACTTTTGTGTCACCCCTTTTAATTCACTATGTTTTTACTCGTTAATGTCTTTAGCTACGACTAATTAGAACTAAATTTTATTTTTCTATCAAATCTCAAAACCACTCCCTTGGGACACGACCCCAACCATTAGTTTGGTTACTATATTACCAATGATCGTAGACACTCCTACCATAGGTTAGTTTCATTGGTCGTTCACGGTAAGCATCATAATGGCGCCGCTGCCGTGGAGTAGTGTTACTTGAGAATTTTTAGATTAGTAGAATTTTTGTTCCTATTAGTTGTAATTTACTAACTTTACTTCTAGTTTTGTTTTTTGCATTGAGTTTTCCATTTAGATGAGCATGGCTAAGCAGAGTAGTGGCAAATTGGTTGAAGTGAGCCAAGGATTCCAAAAGGACCTCACGTTTATCGCATTGGCATCTCAGCTAAACGTCTTGGCCACCAAAATCTCAGAGGTGGAACTTCAATGCAATAGAAAGGGGAGGTACATACCCCCTCATGATCAGAATAAGTCTAGAGATGGGGCAAAAATCGTGTCGAGGACACACTTCAAATCATTCTCCAAAAGATCACCGATCAAGATCGGGTGTTAGAAGAAATAAAGGAGAATATCGAAGTGTTGAATCAAATGATCGGATCTCACTCTAGATCAATCCAGCTAATCAAGTCATTCCTGAGTTTTGCAGTGCCTCATCTCCACCCAAATGAGATATTGGGGTCACCTTGTAACACTAGGGTAACCCCAATAACGGAGAATGAAACAGGATTTGCGTCGTGGTACGACATAAAATAAGGCGCTTCTTGGGAGGTAACCCAAGGTTTTACTGCTTTTAATTACTATGTTAGAATAATGGTGTGTTGGTTTTGTAGGTTAAAGTGAGAAAGGTGTTGAGAAGTACAAGTTGGCGAGCCAAGGATTCAGTTGGCGACTCGCCGAACCTATCGGCGATTCCAATTTAATCAGGTGTTATGACCCCAAAATAAGGGATGTCCTGTAAAACTTTGTGATTTGAGTATGCGTTCGGTGCATCGCCGAATTGATCGGTGACAAGACTAATGTCACCGAATGGCCGAGAACTGAACGGTTATATTAAGGCCAAAGGTCAAATTTTTGAATCTCACACTTTCCCTCATTTTGAACTGCTCAAAATCACACCAAAGGTAATTTTTCTTAGATTGTCTCCTTAAATTAGTATTTTAGTCGGTGATTAGTGCTTGAGGTTGGAATTTTTTGCTGCCTAGCATTTCAAAAAGAAAGCAAATTGATCAGCATCGAAGGTTAGTCTCTATAACTATGAACTTATTTTTGATATTTTTGCACTCTTTTGCAATTATAGTATTAGGATGAAGTGTGTTGAGCCTCTCTGATAGAAATAGGGTGTTGTTATGCTATTGTTAACTCAGAATTTTTGCCTGAAATGCTTTAATAGTCGAATGCCTTAGTGTTTGTGCTTTCATTTAAATGAGATTGAAATGGGTATTGTGAAATCGTTGATAGGTTGGTTGTGCTAACTAACGAAAATGAAGTGGCCCATATTTGTGCTAAATAATGAAAATTACTCAATGAAGGAATAGGTGACAACATTCCTAAGGGTGATCATAGTTAAATACCCAAATTTGGTAAAACCAGAAGAAGTCTGAGTATTCCAGGGTGATGGGAAGTTTGGGTCTTGTGTAAATTTCGTGTATGCATGTTTTGATTTCATTCCCAGGGATTGTAAGGTTGATTCTAAGAAGTGGGTTGAAATATAGGCATGTTGAATCATTCAGCGAGCTGGGTCGTGCTCGCCAAATGACTCAGCGGTTCGCCTACTGGTCTTAGATCGCTCTTCATTCATGTCCATAGCGCTGAGAGATCTGTAACTTTTGGTGAACACATTCGTGATCGCCTAAAGTAGTCGGCGACTCACCGATAGGACTTTAGATCGCCCTTTGCATGCCTCTTTTACCCTCTTGCACTATATCTTTTGGCGGACAACTTTGTAACCATCGAAAGTAGTCGGCTTCTCGCCAAATAGACTTTTTCATCACTACTTTGCCCAAATTTCAAGCTAATCCCTTCAGCGAGTTAAACCTAGTTCGCCAAAGAGATTTGGCGACTCGTCGACTGGATCGGCGAGTCCTTCTGTAATAAGATTCCCTGTGTTTGTGTTGAATTTCGCCTAATCTCTTGATCTTTTGCATATATGGTACGCACAAACTTAAACGAGCCACCTCAGAAAAAGGCAAAGGGAATTACAAACAATGAAGGAGGATCACGTCCTTCACAGAAAAGAAAGCAAGATCTCCCACCGGGAGATAAAGGCAAACGAATGAATCACATCACTAGAAAAGGGTCAGCTATTGAGCCAGAATTTCCTGAGCCGGAAGATGAACAACCCTTGATTCACTGACAGAATAGGCTCAAGGATAGACCTCAATCAATACCTATCAGAGTTACATCAACTGCAACTCCTTCGACTATCGAATCAGTGCCAAACCTGGCACTACCTTTAGTGTCCCCTGCACTCCCCGTAGCTCCACCTCCACCCAGACTGCTGAACAGATTGAAAGGTGATGGTTTACGAACTATTCTAGAAGATAAATTACTATCTGTGGAGGGTTTGGAAGGTAAGCATTCTGAAGTGCTTGACACACTCAAGTATCATGAGTTCGAGCAGTTCACTAGACCACGGGTTAATTACATCCTTTTCTGGGTTTGGGAATTCTACTTAGACTATGGGGAGTTGGTCCCAAAAAATAAGCAAAAGGGTAGTGAGTTCTGACCGTTGAAGTCGGATATGGTTAGAGGTAAGGAGATAGTGTCACAGCGAGTATATTAATGTTGAACTAGGTCGACCGCTGCACTCGGCACTGCCCTACCAGAGTTTGCCTATCATTCCATCCATGGATGATTTGAACGGTTGGTTAGCTCCGATGATTTATGATATCACCCCGAGGTGGTTGGGTGCGGGAGCTCCGATTGAGAAGAGAGACATGAATATCGCTTCCCAGTACTGGTTTGGCTTCATCAGCAGCACTATCATGCCATCCCAAAATGAGTCCATTCTGCGTCATCCTAAAGCGGTTTGTCTTAGTTATATCATGGCCAGGAGGTGGATCGAACTAGGACTCCTGACTTCACAGGAGATGGCTATGAGATCCAAACAGACACAGACATCTCTGCCTTTTCCTATTCTGATCGCCTAGTTATGTCGGCATGCCGGAGTACCCCGGGACCCTGCCAGTGATATAGAGATTACCCCATCTTCTTCCACCGATATTCGGTGTATAGAGGCTGAGTTCACACGCGGGGAGGATGACAGGAGGAGAGCAACCCCAGCAGATACTTCTCCAAAAGTCGATGTTGACTCATTGCCAGCACAGGCACCCTCATCTACCCCGACTTCAGAGCCTTCAGGTATACCTTCTCTATCTCCCCCTTCACATACTCCAAGTACATCCTTTTCATCCTAGCCTTCCAGGATCAATCAGGCAATGACCCTGAAGATGGGGCCTTTGGCCTATTCAGCAGATGTGAGAGCTACCCAACTGGAGAGGTGTATTCCACGGATGATCGACAGGTCCATACTTGCAGAACTTACCCCACTTGAGACCTCTGTCGATTCCCTGACAGTGAGAGTTATTGCTTGTGAAAGCAGACAGGGGGAAGCCTCTGTGGTGACGACTTTAAAAGCCGAGATTGCAAATTTGGGAAAGGACGTAGACTACCTTATGTCTACCCACTTCACTTCACTGATAGAGAGGGCAGATGATAAGGATGCTCCTAGGACCATCAGAGATGTGCCGGGAGACGGCGTGACACATGCAAAGTCAGATGCAGACACCGATGAGGAGTTGATATCAGTGTATGCTGAGGAGACACAAGAGAGCAGAGATGAGGGAATATTCAGAGACTTGCCTGATCTTATAGAGAAGATTATGCAGCCGGTGATTCAGACATTGCCGACTGAGTCATCCACTGCAGTTCCAAGTGGATCTGGCACTACTCTTCAGCCTGAGGCTACTCCGGGTACTGATGCCCATACACAGACTGCTCCATAAGCTACTGAAGCCCAGACAGAGAGAGAGACTGCATAGACAAGAACATTTTTTACCTCCATCTTTGTCTTATTTTGCTTTCACTTTTGAACACTTTTATTTGCATTTGAGGAGAACTGCTTTTATTTTTGGTGGGGTGAGGCTCACCTTCTATGTGTTTGTTTCAGATACTTGTGTTTTGCATAGATTTGGGTTGTTTTACTTTAAATTGTGCTAAAACTGCTTTGTCATTGTTTGAGCTTGTGGCTCCGTTTCTGTTTATTTTTAATAGCAAAATGATTGACCCTTCCAAAATATTTTGAATTTTTCACACATTTTTACCACCCCTCGTAAGTTGATGTGTCTATTCTTTTGCAAAAATTTGAGTCTTGGTTTTAATCAATACCGATGACTTGAATAGTGCTCTTAATTGAACAAAGATGAATGTATTGCTCCGATGAGGCCAAATGAAGTTGCATAGACAATATGTGAACTCTTTGCATCTCATTGTGATTAGCCATTATTCAAATTGATTCTCTTGTAATGACTGTTGCACACTAGCGAAAGTGTCTAGTCTTTTTTGACTTAAGTGTCAATGCCTTGTGTGATTAGCTTACTTTGAACCATGCATGAATAAACCCAGAATTTACCCTGTTAGTCTAATTGATTTAAAAGGTGTCCTGTTGATATGATATTCGGCAACTTTAAAGAGTGTGAACCAAATTTGACAAATACCTATTTTGTGGCCTACCCGTGAGTGTGTGAAGCTCTTTTGAACAGCCCTTGAGCTTTACCTTTCTTTGGAAGAAACTTGATGAACCCTAGACCTTACTTGACCCACTACCTATAATCCTCTTAATTTGTGATTTATTGAATAGCCAACTTAGGCCAAAAGCTTAAGTTGGGGGTGTGGTGAAAAGGAAAAGGAGAAGTCAAGAAGTGCAAGAAAGAGTCCCCCCTAACCCATGGTGTTGCATAAGTGGAAACCCCTTTAATTCTTTAAAACAAAAAAAATGTGGAATAAAGTACGAAGGAAATCGGGTTTCCAAGCAATCCATGAAGGTGAATAAAAAGAGGACTTAAAAGAACTAGAAAAAGAATTGATAAAGGAAAAGAAGGGAATGCCTTGAGAATACCACATCCCACGAAGAAAAAGTCATTGAGCCTAAATGACCATACCTTTACACTCAGCCCCTTTACAAGCCTTGGAAAGACCTTTTTGATCTTGAGTAATCCGAATCGAAAGTCGATTAGAAAATAAGGGCAAACCTATGGGTGAAAACATGCATTGTGTTCCTCTTTTTTGGTGTGAGCGTTGCATCTGATTCCTGACCTTGAATTGATTAACCTCTGTGTGTGAATATGGAATCATTCTTCATCTGAGGACATTTAGATACTTTTTGTTGAGCTTGAACTTGCAAAAGTAGCAAGTATTGCGAACATGAGAATCTTTGGTAATGGTGTGTCACAACCTCAATCTTTGAGTACACAATTGATCCTTGCATAAGTAAATTGAGTCTTGTTTTTTGCATTCACGATTGAATCTTGTGTAGCACTGTTTAAGACGCCCTTCTTAAATGGCTGAACTTTAGTTTGCTTGAGGACAAGCAAAAGTTTAAGTTGGGGGTGTTGATGAGTCCACAAATTGGACTCAGTTAGGGCTTTATTTTGATAAGAATAGTTTTCTCGAATGCTTATTTTTTCTAAATATCTGATGATAACTCTTAAGTTTCAGGTATTTGAAGTTTTAGAGAAAGCATGGACACTTAGGCGCAAAAAGGAACAAAAAGGCTGAAAAGAATGAAGAAGTTGAAGCCTCAGCTCCGCCGAGCACACTTCGTGAGTCGCCAAAGGGACAGATTCCGCCCTTTGTTCCAGTACGCGAAGACCCAAAGGAAGAGGATCAAAAAGGCGATAAAAGGAGCAGTCGGCGCTTTGCCGAATAGTTCCACAAAGCAGTACTAAACTGCCTAATGGTCCAGAACGTGAAGATGCTTAAGGAAAGCACAAAACGGCGATGAAACAGAAGAAGGGTGAGTCACCGAGTCATTCGACAAACTCGACTAACCGCGCCGAATTATCCAACAACATTAATTTCTGATAGCTATAAATACTAAACTCATTATTAATTTTGAAAGGAGTCGAACATTTATTTTAATTTCTAGAATAGAATACTACTTTTTGGATATTTTCTCTCAAGTTTAGAGAAGGGTTTTGGGAGACTTGAAGAAAGAAGGGTTTCATCTTCCCCAAGTTGGAAGTGGGTCTTCTCCATTATTCTTTCTTTGCTTAAATTAAGGTTTAATTTCTTGTACCCTTTTGATTTCTGTATCATTTTAGGTGTATTTGGTTATTTCTTGATACGTGGCTAAAAACTCCCATTCTTGGGGTTTGATTTAGTAATATGAGTTGATATTATTGTTGGGTATTGCTTGCTGATAGGTTAGATTTAGTTTGATAGTGATTTCACCTAGTGGTTGTGGTTTAACCTAAAAGGTTTGTAGTTGCAAATACAAAGCCACACATGTGTTTTCGACTTGCCCGAGAAGGAGGTCGCGAAACCAAGACCACTAGACTGATGGCCTAAGGAGTGGGTCGACATGAGGTTCAGCCCGAGAGGGTTAGCCCTAGTCCCATATCCTAACACTCAGGTCGAGATAGTGAGTAGGGTAAGGCGTAGGCTGGTCTTCAGGCGGAAAATGGGTGTCCGAGAGGAACACATTTGAAACGGGGTAAGTTGCCCAAGAGGGAACTTATTTCCATTTAAAGCTTAGCCTAGTCACCATTATCTTACAAATTTCCTTTCAAAGGCATGTACCCAACTTCTTATCTCAACTTGTATTGCAGTCACATCCCAAGAATTCTTACCCATACTTGATTTTCTTGTTATTTTTGTTGTTTTTACTAATTGTGACAAACCCCCAAATCGATATTTGACACTTTTGTGTCACCCCCTTTAATTCACTATGTTTTTACTCGTTAATGTCTTTAGCTACGACTAATTAGAACTAAATTTTATTTTTCTATCAATTCTCAAAACCACTCCCTTGGGACACGACCCCAACCTTTAGTTGGGTTCCTATATTATCGATGATCGTAGACACTCGTACCGTAGGTTAGTGTCGTTGGTCACGGTAAGCATCAACTATATGTACAATCGCGCCATGTAAGTACTCCATGTCCTCATATATTGTTGCATCACAGGTACCAAGTTCCTCCTTATTAGTCTCGGGAGCATCATACTCGCCATCATCATCAGCCACAATAGTATCTCTGGTCGTAGTAGCCAAAGGGATCTCAGAAAGGGCTGGCAACTCTGTACTCGGAACCTAGGGTAGGTCCACTATGCCTAAAAATGTAGACAGATCTATGGATTTAAGCTCATCCACATCACATATTAAGCTAGTAACAACGACTCTCAAAGCTGCCACATCAGTCGACTGGCGTCCACTTTTCTCACATGCCTCTACTCTCACTATGAGGGCATCCAAAGCTAGGTTATGTGTGGTGATCAACTTTCGGTTCTATCTCAACTCAGCCTGAATAGGAGCTAAGGCAGCAACAAAGGCTCTCTCAATCATATCGGGGATAGTAACCTCTACCTGGGAAGCACGTATGTCAGCAGATTGGGCAAGATGGCTAATCTTGAACAGTATCGCATATGTCAATGCGGGCCGAGAAGTGGAAGCAGTAGCAGTAGAGGTGGTAGCAGCAGTAGATGAAGAAGGAATAGTAGTAGAAGTGCTAGGGGTACCTGAAGGCTAATCGACCTAAATAGGAAGGGTTGTGTCTGTCTCAAGCATCTCCACATCAACAACTGGGGAAGTTTCCAACAACGCAGCTCTCCTCCTCTCAGCTTTGTCTCTAGTGTACTTGGCCTTAATCCTCCGAATGTCAATAGAGGAAGTGGGAGTCACTTCCACAAAAGGAACTCGGGCAAGCTGGCACAGCTCCTTGATAAACATCGGGAAAGGGAGTGAAGTTTATAGCCATCTCCTACTCAATTATCAGCCCGAGATTCAGTCTATCCCGGTTAATGATTGATCCCAGCAAGGCCGCCTTAGGATGCCAGAGTATGGACTCATTCTAAGAAGGCATCAAGGTGTTGCTAATAAATCCAAACCAATATCAGACAGCTACATTCAGATCCTTCTTCCCTATATAAAATCCGGGCTCGATCCATGGTGGTGTGATGTCATAAATCGCAGGAGCCAAACACCCTTTCAAGTCATGAATGGTCTTCTTTTGTATATGATCTATCAAGAAATGGATCACATTCACCGTACACCCCAGCACCTCATTAATGTATGTGCTGCTACATTTCATCATTTTTCCTCGCTCCACCACATGATCAACCGGTGTGAATGAGCTGACCTTCTTCTTCCATTTTGGCACCAGCCTCCCATATTCTGTGTAAAACTCCCAGACCTAGGAAGGTATGTATGAGCCTCAAGGCCGTGTAAATATCTCAAACTTGTGGAACTTGAGGGTGTTCCACACTTCTGGGTACCTGTCCACCACTTCATCTGTAGACAGCCTCTTCTCTTCTAAAATAGTCCTCAACCCGGCAGCCTTGAGTCTGTTCAGCGATCAAGGTGGGGGTTCCTATACTGGGGCACTGAGTCACTGGTATTCTGTCCGGATCATGTAGTGCAGTAGAGCACAACTCAGCTCGCCTCTTCTGCAAAGTCTGATAATCCTATGACTCGGATATAGATATTGGCGATCTAGTGCCCGAGTTATCCTCACCTTCATACTTTGAGGTGGTGAGGTGGGTGTCGTAGATTCCCAAGTTCTAGGAGCTATCCTCAATCAGATGTTGCTCTGTAGGACCCTTTCCCTTTTCTGTGCTTTTCGCCCTTGTCGGAGGAAGTTTAACTTATGTAGCTCGTACGGGAGTAGAACCCTCATTGATAACTATACCTTGTGCTCTCTTCAGGGGTGGTTGATTTCTACCAGGAACCTTGGGTCTAGCCATATCTGCAAAACAACACAGAATGAACATATACATTAGAAATAGGTCAATAATAATCATTGTTGAAAAGATGCAGAAAAACACGTCGACTGATATACGGTGAGTTTACGGTATTTTTGACGTGTTTGACTTAGATTTTGTGTGTGTCTTGGGCTATTTTGTTATTAGGAATAATCTTTTGTGGGTAATTTTTGCAGCAAATAGGCTTGGATGCGGTTGATGAAGATACGAGTTGAAAAGGGTAGAAATGACCACAAACGGAGCCACTCATGGACCGTAGGTCCAACGATGGTGTAACGACTCTTTCGAAAATATACTACCACTTGAACAAGAAATATAATTCAGTACTTGCGACATTTAAAAGAGGTTAACTATGGCCATATTGATTTTAATCTATTAGAGGGATTAGATTCATAACAAACTCCAACTAAAAATAAAATTAGCAACTAACCGACCAGATCTTCGTGCATATATTAACCTCACACTAGAGGGTGAAATAACAAGAATATCACAAGCTTCCAAGTACCGAAATCAGCCGGCTCATGTTTCACACAACTTTCAAGACATATAGCAAACTAGTATATTACAAGGCTTGGGTTTACACACCCCAAAAAGAAAAAAACATATAACCATACTTATATTACAAACCATGGTGACATGACCAAATCAGCCCTCAAAATTCCTGTAAATATACAACACAAAGATCATGTACAAGTCCCAAGGTTTATACAAACTATATATGCCTATATGCAAATGTGATCTTTCTTAAGGCTTTCAAAATCTCCATCTTCAATGGCCAACTTCAAGCATCATCGTGAATAGCCCCTACGATAGAAACAACTATCGCTAAGCATATAGCGTAGTGGTGTAAAAACTATAGGTTTGGAGCCCTCAAATTCAACAAGTTATCAATCTCAAGTTAAGGGCAGCATGGTCGAAAAAAAATCAATAAATCAAGTAAAAAATATACAAGGAGTATCAAGTTCAATATTTAAAGGTTCAAATGTCAATAATGCTCCTAGCATAACTTTTCAAGATATTTAATAACAAGGCTCACCCAATATATACATCATGTCGTCACACTAAGCACGAGCAGGTATCAAGAAGGATCAACGCCCTACATCAAGAAGGGTCAAAACCCAATAATCAAGAGAACCAAGAACCATATTAAAAATGGCTTCCTAGTTCATAATTAAAATGGACAACTTCCATTCTTAAGACGAACTAAAAATCCAGAGTCAAGATGGCAAATGATCCGAACCAAGAGGCATGCCAAGAGTGACGAAGTCACAGCCACAAGAAGGACAAGGTCCCAACAAGAGTGCCAAGTGATCAGACAATCCGTACAAGTGGGCGAGTAACACAAGCGTCTTTAATAACTTAAGGATACCAACACGACAATGCAAAGTTACAAGGGGTCACCAAGGTACCAAGATAAACTTTCATATATACAATCAGGTAAAAAGAGTACAAGTACAGGTTTATACACAAACCTCAGTGCTTTAGCAAAGAAACAGTCCAACACAACTTCGCGAGTTCAGACCGTAGGCCAACCAACATTTGAAGGTCTTCAACTTGTTCACGAGTATATACAACCTTAAAAATACAATTAAATAACTTCTTTAATTCCTAGAAGCTCAATAATGTCGAAGTAAAATAGGACTATCATCACAAGTAAGCTTAGCCTGTACAAATACGACTATGCTCCCAAAACAGTGATTCTGGCCAGCCTCGTACCTCAAGTCGCAACTTAGATTTGAAATGGAAAATGGAAACACTGGACTGTATATCCTTTATGAAAGATGTAGCTACATCTCTTAAGATTGCAAAAAATCAAGAATCACCGCAAAATATATTTTGTACAAAAAGATATCATCGATACACTAACAGTTGTTCATACAGGATTTCTAAATCAGAAATCTGGACAGAACTTCTCCTATGTTGTGTCCCATATTTCGAATCCATAACAACCAATTTAGAGTTTAACATCAACATAAGAGTTGTACATATACGAATTATCTTTCGAAATCATATTTATTCATAGTAAAAAAAGTTCTACAGAACGATATATGCTTAATCTACTAAACGCTACCCAGCTCAAAAATAGGTTTTACTACTTACCAAAGAGAAGAGTGTAACTCGATTTCCAGCCAAAAGGACCAAGATTTTCTCTTGTGATCTTGAGGAACAATAGGTTATATAATGTTCTAAGGGACTTATACTTCAGCTAAGACGAATTTCCTAAGAGGAGGTGTCAAAATATAGTCTCAAAGGTGAGGCTAGTCACATGTACAGCTGCCTCCAAAAGGTGGCTTCCCAAAATAAAACGTTGGCTGCCCAAAATGCATACATATATACCTATATGTATAACCCTCACCTCCCTATCAATTTATACATAATTCTAATTAACATATTACGTAAATACCCCAATACAATCCCTTAAATTACGATCACAATTATGTTAAGCAAGATTGCAAATATAACATTATTTCAAGTTTCCAAAATGAGAATAAAATATATGTAGTAATAAAGCAGTGGTTTATGACTTGCGACATCTAGTTAGCATTTTCGGGGTGTTACAACTCTCTCCCCCTTAAAGAAATTTCATCTCGAAATTTACCTTACACTAGTCCCGGAACAAGTGCGGATACTGGGTTCTCATGTCTTCTTCTCTTTCCCACGTAACTTCTTTTCCAGAATGGTTCCTCCAAAGTACCTTTACTAAGGGAATTCTCTTGTTCCTAAGTTGCTTTACTTCTCGAGCTTGAATTAGAATAGGTTCTTCATTATACGTCAAGTCAGGATTAACCTCGATAGATTCAACTGAAAGAATACGAGATGGGTCAGAATGATATCTTCGGAGCATAGAAACATGGAAGACATTGTGGATCTTGTCTAACTCCGGTGGCAAAGCTAATTTATATGCAACTGGTCCAACCCTTTCAAGTATCTCATAAGGTCCAATAAATCAGGGACTAAGTTTTCCTTTCTGGACAAATCTCATAATCTTTTTCCATGGAGACACCTTTAAGAATACTTTATCTCCAACTTGATATTCAATGTCACGCCTTTTAAGATCAGCGTATGACTTTTGTCTATCAGAAGAAATCTTTAGACGGTCCTCGATAAGTTTTACCTTGTCTTCTGTTTGTTGCACAATTTCAGGACCAACAAGCTTTCTTTCACCAACTTCACTCCAACAAAGAGGGGTCTGGCACTTCC
>JAJOOS010014313.1:0-16200 GCA_029582725.1 Solanum chiquidenum | reverse complement strand
TGCTACTAACTGAATAAGGATCCCGACAAGGGAGAATTATATCAACTCGAGCAGCCAACAATCAACAATCACGGCTACAAGTATATCAAGGATAACAACCCAAATACATTGCTTCTAAACTTTAAGGAAACATGTCGTAAGTAGAGAATAGCCTTAACATACCTTTCCAATGAACGCTCGAAAGACCGTAGTTCCTTCACGAAAGTTGTTCCTTATGTCCTAAGCTTCGCAAACACTATATATACACAGCTGGTACGCACCTATAAACAGTTTATAATTAATGTTATATCGGCAGATTTGCCATATTGCCCCAACTTGTCGAAACGTCCGTAGAAATTCATAAAAACAATCATAAAAGAGTCCCGAGATGATTACCTTAGTTAACCAAGTTAAAACCTTGAAGAAACACTAATAATTACAAATTTATATCTTCAAAAACCAGCTCCAAACGCAGCCAATATAAGGGGAAAATGATTGCCACGTGTAGGGATTGCGTTTCTAGGCACGGGGGCAATGTTTAATGGTAGAAATCGGCAAAACTAACCTTCATTACGGTAGGACTCCATAGAAACCTTCTCCTAAGCTTCCTCTCTGGTTTTTTTGAGCTGAAATGAATTGTTTCCATGGCTAAAACATTAAATAGCCGACATACCACATTTCTTTACCCGACCCGGATTCTGCCCTGGTAGTCCCTAGTAAAACCCTCATAACTTTTTACTCGGATGTCCGTTTGATACGGGGTTTTGTGCGTTGCAAACTAGACTCGTAGGCCTTCGATTTAATGGGTAATAGGCCTTCTAACTCTTTATATATTGGGAGAAATCATCCAATACATTTGACCCAAATTTCAAAGAAATCTTTAAAAAGGCACTTACGATAACTTTCGCCAACTTTTATCTTGCCACTTACTTAACTTCAAAACTTGAGAATAAACCCTTAAACACTTAAAATATGACATACCACATCCTTTTAAATTTATTACTCACCCTTTTTGTCTTTTCATGAAGGTACGAGTTAATTTAGACGTTTTGGAAATGTCAGGGTGTTACACGTACCTTCTGGTAAGGTCAACACTGGGGCAGTAGTAAACCTCTTTTTTAATTCCTGAAAGCTTTCTCACAAGCTTCAGACCATTGAAACTTCACTATTTTCTGAGTCAACTTGGTCAAAGAAGACGAAATGGATGAGAACCCCTCTACAAACCTTATATAATAGCCAGCCAAACTCAAGAAACTCCTAATATCAATTGGAGATGTGGGTCTAGGCCAATTTTGCACTGCCTCTATCTTTTGGGTATCAACTATAATTCCATCACTGGAAACTATGTGGGCCAAGAACGCCACAGACTCAAGCCAAAACTCACATTTAGAGAACTTAGCATATAACTACTTATCCTTCAAAGTATGAAGAACTATTCTGAGATGGCTAGGATGATTTTCTCCATTCCTTGAATAGATTAGTATGTCATCAATGAAGACGATAACAAACATATCTAAATAAGGTTTGAAAACTCTATTAGTAAGGTCCATGAATGATGCAGGTGCATTAGTTAACCAGAAAATCATAATGGTCATAATGGGTCCTGAATACTGTCTTGGGAATATCATATTCCCTTACTTCCAACTGATGGTAGCCAGATTTGAGGTCTATCTTAGAAAAATATGAAGCACCCTGAAGCTGATCGAAAAGATCATCAATTCTCGGAAGAGGATACTTGTTATTGATGGTAACCTTGTTCAACTGGCGATAATCTATACACATTCTAAGGGAACCATCCTTATTCCTCACAAATAAGACTGGAGCGCCCCAAGGTGAGACACCTGGTCGAATAAAGTCCTTATCAAGGAGATCTTTCAACTGCTCTTTTAACTCTTTCAACTCTGCCGGTGTCATTCTATATGGTGGAATAGAGATAGGATGAGTATCTGAAAGAAAATATATACCGAAGTTTATCTCTCTCTCAGGAGGGACTCCGGGTAGATCATCTGGAAAAACTTCTAGAAACTCTTTTACTATAGGAACTGACTGAATAAGAGGTATCTCAACACTAGAGTCATTAACTCGGACTAAGTGATAGAAACACCCCTTGGAAACTAACTTTCTTGCCTTAAGTTACGAAATGAAACGACCCTTAGGCACTGCTGAACTACTTTTCCACTCTAAGATTGGCTCACTAGGAATTTGGAACTTGACAACTCGAGTTCTACAATCAATTGAGGCATAACAGGCATGAAGTCAGTCCATACCTAGAATGACATCAAAATCTACCATGTCTAACTCAATTAAATCAGCCATGGTTTCTTTGTGATTGATGGAAATGACACAATCACGATAAACTTGCTCAGCTAGAATAGACTCCCCAACAGGTGTAGAGACACAAAATGGTTCACAGAGTTTCTAAGGAAGAACATCAAACTTATTTGCAACATAAGGGGTTACAAAAGATAAACTTGCTCCTGGGTCTAGCAAAGCATAAACATCAAAAGTAAAGACTTTGATCATACCAGTGACAACATCTGGAGAATTCTATTGCTCTTGGCAACTAGTGATCGCGTAGAGACAGTTCGCTCCTCCGCCAATACCAGAAGTAGCTCCTCTAGGTGCATCCCTGTCTGGTGGAGCAACTGACGAAGATTGGGCTCTATTTCCCTTATTTCCACTACCCTGCATGTTCTTTGGACACTCTTTCATAAAGTGACCCTCTTGTCCACACTTGAAGCAACATGTCTGGCCATCACGACACTTACCTGGGTGGGTTCTACAATACCTAGCACATGCAGGAGCCCAGTTACCTCCTTGTGCCACACTACCCTAGGGTAGGTGCACTAGCAGATGATGGAGCATGTCCATTTTGCTTCTGCTGAAAGGACGAACGGTTCACATTACCTTTCTGCTGCCCGGACTCATTCCCTGTCTTAGCCTTCTTGTTACTGAATTCCTCCATATCCCTCAACTTCTCTTCCTCAACTTGCTACACATAGACCATCAACCTTGATATGTCCATGTCCCCAATTAACATAGCTGCCCTGCCCTATTTGCTTGATAGACGGGACAACCCAGCAATAAACTGACTCATTCTACTCTTCATGTCCGCTACCATCTCCAGAGCATAACGGGATAACTGGGTGAACTTCAACCCATACTCATGAACACTCAAAAAATCCTGCTTAAGTGTGAGGAATTCTCGTACCTTAGCCTCTTTCAGTTCTCGGGGTAAGAAATTCCCGAAGAAAGCCTCCTCGAAACATGCCCAACTCGCAGGTGGTGCATCATCAGCTCTACCCCCCTTCCACTGGTCAAACCAAGTCCTAGCAACATTCTTTAGTTGATATGAAGCCACTTCAACTCGCTCAGTATCGGCAACATGCATACCATCCAATACCTTCTTCAGCTCTTCCATAAAGTTCTTTGGATCCTTAATAGTGCTCGAACCAGTGAAGCTTGGAGGATTCATCCTCAAGAACTCTCGGATCCTCGAAGCATCAGTTAGCCCATCTCTGTTGCCCAACCTGATTAGTCACAGCTCGGCTCAACATCCATATAGCCTCACGGAACTCAGCATTGGTAACCTCTCATTGGCGTTGCACCTCAGGTGCATTGGGTACCCCTTGATCCTCAATATTCCTCCTAGCAGGACGACCTCTGACAGCTCTTCGTGGAAGCATGATTATCTGAAAACACGCGCAAGCACGAATTAGAAGGAAACTTTTTAGAGATCAAACTATAACGCACAAAATGTGTGTGAAAGAAGTGAGATAATTTTCCTAAGTGGTACAGCCTCCTAATTATAGATGTGGAGTGCTTCACACTGATAACTAGGACTCTACAGACACAGCTTCATAGATTCCATAGGACTCTTGAACTATGTGCTCTGATACCAAGTTTGTAATGCCCCGAGCCTACACCCCGAACGTGGCTGGCACTCGAGAATCATTGTTGGCCCCAAGAGAACCCTTGGCCTGACTTACTTACTCAGCGGAAGACTCTACGCATATTTATAATGATCAATAGCACTATACTAACTTGAATAATAAAATACTGAGAATGCTTAAAAGTCAAACATTCAACTTGGCCAAAATGGCAACTCAAGTCTTAACATATGAAATGAAAATGTAAAGACAACTGAACTACTAACTAACTGTCTATGAAGCCTCTAAAACAAAGAGGGATGGCGGGACAGGACCCCTGATCATACTAACAACTGAAAACTAGAAAGCAAATGATAAAAAAAGTCCTCTAAAATGCAAGTAGGCTCACCAACTGACTCTGAGTGCTCAACCTGATCAATGAGGTGCTGGATGTTGATCCTGGTTACATGCGTCTGCATCATAAGACGATGCAGGCCAACTGGCATCAATACATTGAATGTACGAGTATGCGAGTGGGAATGTTAAACACAACTTAAGCTTGAAAAGGATCTGAAAGGGATACTTACCTTGGCTTTACTCAACTC
Organism: Solanum chiquidenum; assembly: GCA_029582725.1. Classification (NCBI taxonomy): domain Eukaryota; kingdom Viridiplantae; phylum Streptophyta; class Magnoliopsida; order Solanales; family Solanaceae; genus Solanum; species Solanum chiquidenum. The sequence goes on along the minus strand of JAJOOS010014313.1, from coordinate 11,747 downwards.
ATGAATAACTTAACTCAATATAAGTAATAAACATATGCAATATATATAAAGCTTGTAAAACAGTGGAAAACAACTTAGTTCGTTAAAGAAAATGCAATAATAAACTCAACTTTACTCATATAATAAAGTAATATAGTTTATGTGGGAGTTTCTCTAACCGACAACCACCACTATGAGCCTAAGTGGTGATACATCGTCTTGCCCACGCTGTCAGAACTGTCCTATACTTTGTCGTCATATAGAACGCTTAACTAAGTGGATCCACTAGTCTATGCTAAAAACATCTTAAGGAGTCATCTAAAAAGTATGATCCTTTACTACCCATGATGGCTACATGGTTTATGGAGACTTGAGTTAATATGAATTTGCATCCCCATATCGGTGCTCAATACTACTCCCAAAATATACTTAGCTCATATGTTTGTAAAACAAACTTCTTTCTTTGAGTTGAGATAATTACTCAAAACTAAGCTTAAAACCTCTTTTGGAATTGAAGTTCCCTTTTTTGTTCAAATGTGAAAACATTTTAAACTCTTGGGAATACTTAGTTCCCTTATTGCTTTTTGAGAAATGAACTCAACTCTTTACTCTTTGTTTAACTCAAAACTTAAGTCTTAAAACAAAGTTAAAATGTTTGTGAAAGACTTTTGAAAAACTTTAATGAACTTCTCTTGACTTGCTTCTAAACTTCTAAACTTGACTCTTAACTTTCCCTGAATTGAATTATGGATTCAAGGATTGTGATTTGTGATAGGAAAGATCTCATGATGTTTAGGAGTGTTTTTAGATATTTAAACATGAAAAAAGATAAAAGAATCACTGTTTGAGGTTAGGTCCGCGACACGGAGATGCATTTAAATTTTGGTCGTGAAAATAATTTTTGAGGCAGAACGGTCCGTGACCGCTCAGTGACGCGAAGTGACTTTTCCCAAATCTGGGGAGCAGGTCTGCGACGAAGAGCCAGAGCCCAGATTTGCCCGACTAAATTTCTTCTTCGTTTTCCATCCCCAATTCGCCCAAACTCATTCTTTTTTTTATTTTCTTATTAGATACAGATAGCCAGCAAATGTACCTAAGAACCTAAATCTAACCAACTCAATAATTTGACGTAACGATCTCAGAGACGTCACAATTTCAGCCCAACTCAAGAACAATATCAAATTCAAGAATACATATCAAGAACATCAACTTTCAAACTCATTTAGGACGAATTCACGCTAAAATAAACATGTTTGGAACATGGATGAACAAACCCAACGTTATGAAAGCCTCACATACCTTGTAGGATTAATTCCTTGGCGAAATTCACAACAAAATCGCACGATCTAGGCGAATCTTGAGCTTTTCTTCTCCTTTCTTTTCTTATCTCTTTTCTCCAAGCCTTAGCGTGAATTTCCAATTTTCTAAACTGATCAAATTCTGATTTAACCCTTAATTAATTCACTAAAATGAATTAAATTAATTGGGTAAGGAAAAGACCAAACTACCCTTCAAAAATTCAGATTGGACATTTCCTTATTCGGACAACCCAATTTCAAATGGCATATCTCATTCATACGAACTCAGAATCGCACAAACTCGGTGGCGTTGGAAATTTTATTCCAAGATCTTTCCAGCGATATCTGGAACCACACCTAACTCATCCTGAGCTAGGAGTTATGGTCGTTTGAAGTTGACCAAAACTCAACTTAACATACTTAACAAATTTCGAAAATTTTATATTCTTTCCAAAAATGGTTATTTCCAATTCCTAACTTCTTCCTAGTTATTTCGAATTGGCGAGATGTTATAATAACCTTAGAATATCGTGACGAATAACAAAATAAAACTTTACTTCTTTTCGTAACTGCCCGAAAATGGCAGAATATTAGGTAAATGCCCCAAAATGGCCGAAAAATCAAGAAACACGCATAAACAATATAAAAAACGCCTCAATATTTTTTGACCTACACCAATGACCTTTGAATATACTGATGAATAACAGAACAAAATTTTACTTCTTTTCGTAACTGCCCAAAAATGACCAAATATTATGTAAATTCCCCAAAATGGCCGAAAATCAACAAACACAAATAAACAATACAAAACATGCCTCAAATTTTTTTTGACTTGCACCAATGACATTAGAATATCGTGACAAATAACAGAACAAAACTTTACTTCTTTTCGTAACTGCCAGATACGATAGTATATTACGTCAATTCTCCAAAATGGCCAAAAAATCAAGAAACACACATAAACAATTCAAAAAATGCCTTAAAAAAATTTCAACTTGCGCCAATGACCTTAGACTATCATGACAAATAACAGAAGAAAACTTTACTTATTTTTGTAACTGCCCGAAAATTGACAAATATTATGTAAATGCCAAAAATGTCCGAAAAATGAAGACACACACATAAACAATACAAAAAATGCATCAAAAAAAATTCAACTTGGACCAATGACCTTAGAACATCGTGACAAATAATATAACAAAACTTTAATTTTTTTCGTAACTGCCCAAAAATGGCCGAATATTACGTAAATTCCCCAAAATGGTCGAAAAATCAAGAAACACACATAGACATTATAAAAAACGCCTCAAAAAAATTTCGACTTTCACCAATGACCTTAGAATATCGTGACGAATAACTGAACAAAACTTACTTATTTTCGTAACTGCCCGAAAATGGCTGAATATTACTAAATGCCCAAAATGACCGAAAAATCAACAATCACACATAAACAATACAAAAAAACGCCTCAAAAATTTGGACTTTCACCAATGACCTTAAAATATCGTGATGAATAACAGAAAAAAACTTTACTACTTTTCCTAACTTCTCGAAAATGGCCGAATATTACGTAAATGCCCCAAAATAGCTGAAAAATAAAGAAACACACATAAAACAGTACAAAAAATGCCTCAGTTTTTTTTTGACTTGCACCAATGACCTTAGAAAATTGTGACGAATAAAACAACAAGACTTTACTTCTTTTCGTAACTACCTGAAAATGACCGAATAATACGTAAATAATCCAAAATGGCCTAAAAATCAAGAAATACACATAAATAATACAAAAACTACCTCAAAAAAATTTCAACTTTCACCAATGACCTTAGAATATGATGATGAATAACAGAAAAAAAACTTTACTTCTTTTCGTAACTGCCCGAATATGGCCAAATATTACGTAAATGCCCCAAAATGGCCGAAAGATCAAGAAACACATATAAACAATACAAAATCGCCTCAAACAAATTTCAACTTGCACCAATGACCTTAGAATATCATGACGAATAACAAAACAAAACTTTACTTCTTTTCTTAACTGCCCGAAAAATGGCTGAATATTACGTAAATTCCCAAAACTGGCCGAAAAATCAAGAAACACACAAAAAAGATACAAAAAATGCCTCAATTCTTTTTTGACTTGCACCAATGACCTTAGAATATCGTGACGAATAACAAAATAAACATTAATTCTTTTCGTAACTGCCCGAAAATGACCGAATATTACGTAAATTCCCCAGGATGGTCGAAAAATCAGGAAACACACTTAAACAATACAAAAAACGCCTCAAAATTTTTTTGACTTGCACCATTGACCTTAGAATATCGTACTGAATAAGGGAACACATTTTTACTTATTTTCGTAACTGCCCGAAAATAGCTGAATATTATGTAAATGCCCCAAAATGGCCGAAAAATCAAGACACACACATAAATGATACCAAAAACGCCTCAATTTTTTTTTACTTGCACCAATTACCTTAGAATATCGTGATAGATAACAGAATAAAACTTTACTTCTTTTCGTAACTGCTCGAAAATGGCCAAATATTACTTAAATTCTCCAAAATGGTCGAAAAATCAAGAAAGACACATAAATAATACAAAAAAATTCTTCAAAAAAATTTCGACTTGCACCAATGAACTTAGAATATCGTGACAAATAAAAGAACAAAAATTTACTTCTTTTCGTAACTACTCAAAAATGGCCGAATATTACGTAAATGCCCCAAAATGACCAAAAAATCATGAAACACACATAAACTATACAAAAAATGCCTCAAAAAAATTTCAACTTTCACTAATGACCTTAAAATAACGTGACGAATAACTGAACAAAACTTTACTTCTTTTCGTAACCGCCCGAAAAATGGTCGAATATTACGTAAATCCCAAAAATAGCAAAACAAATCAAGAAACACACATAAAAAATACTAAAAACTTCTCAAATTTTTTTTGACTTGCACCAATGACCTTAGAATATCGTGAAGAATAACTGAACAATACTTTTCTTATTTTTGTAAGTGCCCTAAGATGATCGAATATTACGTAAATACTCCAAAATGGCCGAAAAATCAAGAAACAAACATAAACAATACAAAAAATGCCTCAAAAAAATTACACCATTGACCTTAGAATATCGTAAAGAATAACATAACAAAACATTATTTCTTTTCGTAACTGTCCAAAAATGGCTAATATTATGTAAATTCCCCAAAATGGCCGAAAAAATAAAAAACACACATAAACAATACAAAAAACGCCCCAAATTTATTTTGACTTGAACAAATGACCTTAGAATATCGTGATGAATAACAGAACAAAACTTTACTTCTTTTCGTAACTGCCCAAAAATAGCAGAATATTAGGTAAATTCCCCAAAATGGCTGAAAAATCAAGAAACACAAATAAACAATACAAAAATGCCTCAAAAAAAATTAGACTTTCACCAATGACCTTAGAATATCGTGACGAATAACTATACAAAAATTTACTTCATTTCGTAACTGCCCGAAAATGGCCAAATATTATGTAAATTCCTTAAAATGGTCAAAAATTCAAGTAACACACATAAACAATTCAAAAAATGACTCAAATATTTTTTGACTTGCACCAATGACCTTAAAATATCGTGACGAATAACAGAACAAAACTTTACTTTTCTTCGTAAATGCCCAAAAATGGACGGACATTATGTAAATACCCCAAAATGGTCGAAAAATCAAGAGAAACTATTAAAATCAATACAAAAAATGCCTCAAATTGTTTTTGACTTGCACCAATGACCTTAGAATATCGTGAAGAAAACCAGAACAAAGCTTACTTCTTTTCGTAACTTCCCAAAAATGGCCTAATATTACGTAAATTCTCCAAAATGGACTAAAAATCAGGAACACACATAAACAATACAAAAAACTTTTCAATTTTTTTTTGACTTGCACCAATAACCTTAAAATATGGTGACGAATAATAGAACAAAACTTTACTTCTTTCGTAACTGCCCGAAAATGGCTGAATATTACGTAAATCCCTCATAATGGACTAACAATCAAGAAACACACATAAACAATACAAAAATGCCTCGAAAAAAATTTCAACTTGCACCAATGACCTTAGAATATCGTGACGCACAACAGAACAAAATTTTACTTCATTTCATAACACCCCGAAAATGGCCGAAAATTCAAGAACCACACATATAAATTTCAAAAAAGGCCTAAAAAAAATTCAACTTGCACCAATAATCTTAGAATATCGTGACGAATATCATAACAAAACTTTACTTCTTTTCGTAACCTCCCGAAAATGACCGAATATTACGTAAAAGCCCTCAAAATGGCTGAAAAATCAAGAAATCCACATAAACAATATAAAATATGCCTCACACAAATTTCGACTTGCACCAATGACCTTAGAATATCGTATCGAATAACAAAACAAAATTTACTTCTCTTTGTAACTGCCTGAAAATGGCCGAATACTACGTAAACTCCCAAAATTGCCCGAAAATGAAAGAAATTCACATAAACAATACAAAACGCCACAAAAAAATTTCGACTTGCACCAATGACCTTTGAATATCGTAACGAATAACAAAACAAAATTTAGGTCTCTTTGTAACTGCCTGAAAATGGTCGAATACTACGTAAATGCCCCAAATTACCCGAAAATGGCGGAATATTAAATAAATGCCCCATATGATCGAAAAATCAAGAAACACACATAAACAATAGAAAAAATGACTCAAATTTTTTTTACTTGCACCAATGACCTTAGAATATCGTGAGAATAACAAAACAAAACTTTGCATCTTTTCGTAACTACCCGAAAATGACCAAATATTACGTAAATACTCCAAAATGGCCGAAAAAATCAAGAAACAAACATAAACAATACAAAAAATGCCTCAAAAAAATTGCACCAATGACCTTAGAATATCGTAAAGAATAACAGAACAAAATTTTATTAGTTTTCGTAACTGCCAAAAAATGGCCTAATATTACGTAAATACCCCAAAATGGCCGAAAAAATCAAAACACATATAGACAATACAAAAAAACGCCTCAATTTCTTTTGACTTGCACAAATGACCTTAGAATATCGTGATGAATAACAGAACAAAACTTTACTTCTTTTCGTAACTGCCCGAAAATGGCAGAATATTACGTAAATTCCCCAAAATGGCTAAAAAATTATGAAATACAAATAAACAATACAAAAATGCCTCAAAAAAATTTGACTTTCACCAATGACCTTAGAATATCGTGACGATTCCCTAAAATGGTCAAAATTCAGGAAACACACATAAACAATTCAAACAACGACTCAAATATTTTTTTACTAGAACCAAAGACCTTAAAATATCGTGACGAATAACGAAACAAAACTTTACCTTTTTTCATAAATGCCCAAAAATGGCCGGACATTACGTAAATACCCCAAAATGGTCGAAAAATCAAGAGAAACTATTAAATTCAATACAAAAAACGCCTTAAATTATTTTTAACTTGCACCAATGACCTTAGAATATCGTGAAGAAAACCAGAACAAAGCTTTACTTTTTTTCGTAACTTCCCAAAATTGGCCTAATATTACGTAAATTCTCCAAAATGAACTAAAAATCAGGAACACACATAAACAATACAAAAAACTTTTCATTTTTTTTTTACTTGCACCAATAACCTTAAAATATCGTGATGAATAATAGAACAAAACTTTATTTCTTTCGTAACTGCCCGAAAATGGCCGAATATTACGTAAATCCCCCAAAATGGTCGGAAATCAAGAAACACACATAAACAATACAAAAATGCCTCAAAAAAATTTCAACTTGCTCCAATGACCTTAGAATATCGTGACGCACAATAGAACAAAATGTTAATTCATTTCGTAATTGCCCGAAAATGGCCGAAAATTCAAGAAACACACATAAAAATTTCAAAAAAGGCCTCGAAAAAAATTCAACTTGCACCAATAACCTTAGAATATCGTGACGAATAACATAACAAGACTTTACTTCTTTTCGTAACCTCCCGAAAATGACCGAATATTACGTAAAAGCCCTCAAAATGACTGAAAAATCAAGAAACCCACATAAACAATATAAAATATGCCTCACACAAATTTCGACTTGCACCAATGACCTTAGAATATCTTATTGAATAACAAAACAAAATTTACTTCTCTTTGTAACTGCCTGAAAATGGCCGAATACTACGTAAACTCCCAAAATTGCCCGAAAATGAAAGTAACTCACATAAACAATACAAAAATACCACAAAAAAATTTCGACTTGCACCAATGACCTTTGAATATCGTAACGAATAACAAAACAAAATTTAGCTCTCTTTGTAACTGCCTGAAAATGGTTGAATACTACCTAAATGCCTCAAATTGCCCGAAAATGGCCGAATATTAAATAAATGCCCCAAATGATCGAAAAATCAAGAAACACACAAACAATAGAAAAAATAACTCAATTTTTTTTACTTGCACCAATGACCTTAGAATATCGTGAGAATAACAGAACAAAACTTTACATCTTGTCGTAACTTTCTGAAAATGACCGAATATTACGTAAATGCCTTAAAATGGCCGAAAAATCAAGAAACAATCATAAACAATAAAAAAGAGCCTCAAAAAAATTGCGACTTGCATCAGTGACCTTAAAATATTGTGATGAATAGCAAAATAAAACTTGACTTATGTTCGTAACTGTCTGAAAAAGGCCAAATATTACGTAATTACCCCAAATGGCCAAAAAATTAAGAAACACGTATAAACAATACAAAAAATTTCTCAAAAAAATTTCGACTTGCACCAATGACCTTAGAATATCGTGACGAATAACAGAACAAAACTTTACTTCTTTTCGTAACTGCTCGAAAATGGACGAATATTACGAAAATGCCCAAAAATGGCTGAAAAATAAAAAAACACACATAAACAATACAAAAAATGATTCAAAAACATTTCGACTTGCACCAATGACATTTAAATATCGTGACGAATGACAGAACAAAACTTTACTTCTCTTTGTAACTACCTAAAAATGGCCGATACTACGTAAATTCCCAAAATAGTCGAAAAATCAAGAAACACACATAAATAATTTTAAAATGCCTCAAGAAAATTTTGATTTGCACCAATGACCTTAGAATATCGTGACAAATAGCAAAACAAAAACTTGACTTCTTTTCATAACTATCCAAAAATGGCCGAATATTACGTAAATACCCCAAAATGGCCGAAAAATTAAGAAACACATAGAAACAATAGAAAAAACGCCTCAAATAATTTTTGGCTTGCACCAATGACCTTAGAATATCGTGACGAATAATAGAATGAAACTTTACTTCTTTTCGTAACTGCCCAAAAATCGCCGCATATGATGTAAATACCCCAAAATGGCCGAAAAATCAAGAAACACATATAAACATTACAAAAAATGACTCAAAAACATTTCGACTTGCAACAATTGCCTTAAAATATCGTGACGAATAACTGAACAAAACTTTACTTTTTTTCGTAACTGCCCGAAAATGGCCGAATATTACGTAAATTCCCCAAAATGGTCAAAAAATCAAGAAACACATATAAACAACGCAAAAAAACTCCGCAATTTTTTTTTGACTTGCACCAGTGACCTTAGAATATCGTGACGAATAAAAGAACAAAGATTTACTTCTTAAGTAACGACCCGAAAATGGCCTAATATTAAGTAAATGACTCCAAAACTGCCGAAAAATCAAGAAACACACATAAACAATATAGAAATCTCCACAAAAGAATTTCAACTTGCACCAATGACCTTAGAATATCTTGATGAATAACAGAAGAAAACTTTACTTCTTTTCGTAACTGTCCGAAAATGGCTGAATATTACGTAAATTCCCCAAAATGGCCAAAAAATCAAGAAACACGCATAAACAATACATAAAACGCCTCAAAAAAAATTTGACTTGCACCAATGACCTTAGAATATGGTGACGAAAACAAAACAAAACATTACGTCTTCGTAACTGCCCGAAAATGGCCGAATATTACGTAAATACCCCAAAATGGCCGAAAAATCAAGAAACACACATAAAAAATACAAAAAATGCCCCAAATTTTTTTGACTTGCACAAATGACCTTAGATAACGTGAAAAATAACAGAACAAAACTTTACTTCTTTTCGTAACTGCCCAAAAATGGCCGAATATTACGTAAACTCCCCAAAATAGCCGAAAAATCAAGAAACACACATAAACAATACAAAAAACGTCTCAAAAGAATTTCAACTAGCTCCAATGACCTTAGAATATCGTGACAAATAACAGGAATTTTTTTTACTTCTTTTCATAACTGCCCAAAAATGGCCGAATATTACATAAATGCCCCAAAATGGCCAAAATATCAAGAAACACACATCAACAATACAAAAAATGCCTCAAAAAAATTCAACTTTCACCAATGACCTTAGAATATCGTGACGAATAACAGAACAAAACTTTATTTCTTTTCGTAAGTGCCCAAAAATGGTCGTATATTACGTAAACACCCAAAAAATGGCCGAAATATCAAGAAACACACATAAACAATACAAAAAACTCCTCAAAAAAATTCAACTTGCACCAATGACCTTAGAATATCGTAACGAATAACAGAACAAAACTTTAATTATTTTTGTAACTACCCGAAAATGGTCGAATATTACGTAAATGCCCCAAAATAGCCAAAAAAATCAAGAAACACATATAAACAATACAAAAAATGGTTCAAAAAAATTTCAACTTGCACCAATGACCTTAGAATATCTCGACAAATAACATAACAAAATTTTAATTCTTTTCTTAATTGCCCAAAAATGGCCGATTATTACGTAAATTCCCCAAAATGGTCAAAAAATCAAGAAACACTAATAAACAATACCAAAAATGCCTCAAATTTTTTTTGAGTTGCATATTGACCTTAGAATATCGTGACGAATAACAAAACAAAACTTTTTCTCTTTTCGTAACTGTCCGAAAATAGTCGAATATTACGTAAATGCCCAAAAATGGCCAAAAAATCAAGAAACCCACTTAAACAATACAAAAAACTCCTCAAACTTTTTTTGACTTGCACCAATGACCTTAGAATATCGTGACGAGTAACAGAACAAAACTTTACTTCTTTTTGTAATTTCCCAAAAATGACCGAATATTTCGTAAACTCCCCAAAATGACCGAAAAAAAGAAACACACATAAACAATACAAAAAAAGCCTCAATTTTTTGTTGACTTGCACCAATGACCTTAGAATATCATGACGAATAAAAGAACAAAACATCACTTATTTTTGTAACTACCCGAAAATGGCCGAATATTACGTAAATGCTCCTAAATGACTGAAAAAACAAGAAACACACAAAACATTACAAAAAACGCCTCAATTATTTTTTGACATGCACCAATGACCTTAGAATATCATGACGAATAACAGAACAAAACTTTATTTATTTTCGTAACTGCTCGAAAATAGCCGAATATTACATAAATGCCCCAAAATGGCCGAATAATCAAGAAACACACATAAACAATACAAAAAACTCCTAAAAAAAATTTGACTTGCACCAATGACCTTAGAATATCGTGACGAATAATAGAACAAAATTTACTTCTTTTCATAAATGCACGAAAATGGTTGAATATTAAGTAAAGTCCCAAAATGGCAGAAAAATCAAGAAACACATATAAATAATTTTTAAAAATGCCACAAAATTTTTTTGACCTGCACCAATGACCTTAGAATATCGTGGCGAATAACGGACCAAAACTTTAATTCTTTTCGTAACTTCTCAAAAATGGCCAAATATTACGTAAATACTCCAAAATGGCCGCAAAAATCAAGAAACAGACATAAACGATACTAAAAATGCCTCAAATGTTTTTTAACTTGCGCCAATGACCATAGAATATGGTGACAAATAATAGAACAAAACTTTACTTCTTTTCATTAATTCCTGAAAATTACCAAATATTATGAAAATACCCAAAATGATCGAAAAATCAAGAAACACACATAAGCAATACAAAAAACGCATCAACTTTTTTTGAACTTACACCAATGACCTTAGAATATCGTGACGAATAACATAGCAAAACTTTACTTCTTTTCGTAACTACCTGAAAGTGGCCGAATATTACATAAATTCCCCAAACTGGCCAAAAAATCAAGAAACACACATAACCAATACTCCCTCCGTCCCATTTTATGTGGCAACATTTGACCGGGCACGGAGTTTAATAAATAGATAAAGACTTTGAAATGTTTATCAAATTGCCCTTAAAAAAATAGACTTATTTTTCTCTCTCCTAATAAATGTATTAGAGTACTCTTTTCAAGATTAAGTGGGACCAACAAGGGTAAAAGAGGAATTATACCTTTAAATACTTACCAAATAAGGAAATGTGACATTCTTTTTGGGACTGACCAAAAAGGAAATG
>JAJOOS010014311.1:0-15744 GCA_029582725.1 Solanum chiquidenum | reverse complement strand
GGCCAAAGTTCCATATTCCTCCGTCGTCGGAAGTTTAATGTATGCAATGGTATGCACTAGACCTGATATTGCTCACGCAGTTGGTGTTGTCAGCAGATTTCTCGACAATCCGGGAAAAGAACACTGGGAAGCTGTGAAGTGGATACTCAGGTATCTTAGAGGAAGCTCAGATGAATGCTTGTGTTTTGGAGCATCAGATCCAATCTTGAAGGGCTATACAGATGCTGATATGGCAGGTGACCTTGATAACAGAAAATCCACTACTGGATATCTATTTACTTTTTCAGGGGGAGCTATATCATGGCAGTCAAAGTTGCAGAAATGTGTTGCACTATCTACAACTGAAGCTGAGTATATTGCGGCTACTGAAGCCGGCAAAGAGATGATATGGCTAAAGCGATTTCTTCAAGAACTTGGTTTGCATCAAATGGAGTATATTGTCTATTGTGACAGTCAGAGTGCAATAGACTTGAGCAAGAACTCCATGTACCATGCAAGGACAAAACACATCGACGTCAGATATCATTGGATTCGTGAGGAAGTGGAGAGTGAATCATTTCACGTCAAAAAGATCCACACAAGTGAAAATCCTGCAGATATGCTGACCAAGACGATACTGAAAGACAAGTTCGAGTTATGCAAAGAACTTGTGGGTATGAGCTCTCTCTAAAGAAGATGAAGATAGCTCCTTCCAGTGAATGGGACTGGAGGGGGAGATTTGTGGGGTCCAGTCCCACTATTCCATTGTTGACTTCAACAATTGCTGCATGCAATTGTCAATTGTTGGCAAATTGCAATAGCAGCAATTGTTGAAAAACACTGCAAATGTTGAGAAATTATAAACTTTCGGTGGCATGTTTTTTGAATAGTGCAATGCAATTGCATCTATAAAAGGAGCTCTTCAGCTCCTCATTTGATACACCAATTCACAGAGAGAGTAAAATAATTAGAGAGCTGTGAGATTTCCATAGACTATATAAGAAAATAGTCTGTGAAGAAAAATAGAGTGTGAGCGATATTTTAGTAAGGTGGAAACCAAAAGAGTGTTATTCTTTTTGAGTGTGTAGTAGTCACTTTGAGTATTGTATTCGTGACTACATAGTGTAAAATTCCTTACTATAGTGATATCAGTTGCTCCTCTTGGCCCGTGGTTTTTTCCCTTATTTTGAAGGTTTTCCACGTAAAATTCTTGGTGTCATTACTTTCCCATTTTATTTCCATTACTTTTACCATATATATTTTTGTGCTTGTCCGTGTTTTCCCAACAATATGTGCTGGTGCAGAGAGGTGGAATCACGCTGCTTCCTTGAGAAAAGCAATGTTAGATGCTGGAATAAAGGTTCCATCCCACAGTTTTATTTAGTAGAGCTGATAACTGTAGCAGCTTTTATTTGCAAAATTGTCGATGAGCCTCCTTGGTGATGAAATCTCAACTCATCAAAATCAGCTAAAAGGATCCTTCATAATGGTTTTGCACAGAGATTGAAGCACTGCTTAAAGAAAGTTGATGTCATAGCTTGACAGATCAAGGAGGATACATTTTTTGTGAAAATGCACAGCAAACCTGGTTCCAAAGTCTGCTTGGCGAGGTAATTCTTTTTGTTTTCTACTTTCATTTTTCTGAATCTTTTTATTTACCCTGACAAGTTATGGAGCAGTTTGCTAGTTAATTAATCTGAACAATAGATGATCATGAAAAACATCTTTTGAAGGCAAGTTCTGTTTATTTCCTTCCCGAGTGAAGTGTCAAATCCATATGGGTTTCAATCATTAGCAATTCTATCATTCAATTGTGTGTTCATGTCTAATCTTAGTTTAGGCTTTAAACACTATTGCATGTATCTCTATGCAAGTTATTGTTAGAGACTGAGGCGTAGTTGTTTAATAGGGATATCCAGGTCGGCCTGTGTTCTGCTCGATTAATTCAATCGGTACTAGCTACCTTCCACCATATTGGATAACGGTACCATCCGAGACTTAGGGAAGAGTTCTTCCAGTATCACCTCTTCTAGGATTCTAACTTTGGTTTCCGAGGTTGTTTCTCCAACTTTTTAACTGCTAAGATAGCAGACTGCAACTTTGGTCCATGATTTCCTGATATTTCTTCAATCTTTTGATGAAAAACGTTCATGAGTCCGTATATATTTGAACACTATAACTAGTAACTACAGATTTTTATTTTTGTGAGCTTAAAGTGAGGTATTCGATATTTGTGTTATGATGTCATGTGGCATAGTTGAGAGAAATAGAAATCAAAGGGGCTTCAAGTGCCTGCAATAAGAGCTTGAGGGACTCCTACCCACTCTAACAATGTAATTACGAAAAAAATAAGATAATAACTTCATAAATTTATGAACTGACTTTGCGGGTGAGGCCAATTACTCAACTAATAGTTAGGATGAACTCAAGCTAAGAGTCTTCATGTAATAAACCGTAAAAAAAGAAGATGAAAAGAAAACAAATATGGATGAGTCTCAAAGGAAGAAAAATCATGTCTTTATTCACAGGATACTAACACTGCATAAACATCACCGATTATGAATGGTAAAGGCTTATATTTGCTTCACCGCAACATATTAGGCTTGAATCCTGCAATTTTTAAAAAAGAAGATTTAGAGTCAAGATCTTTAAGGATGAAGGAAATAGAAAATTCATTGCTATATAAAAAATAATCCTTTGAAGGAAAAAGATCAAGTTAACTACCTGGAGGTTACATATCTTTTTTTGTGTTTCTTCATTCTTGTAATGATTCTGTGTTCCAATTTATCAACCATTCTCGAAAACCACACTGGATTTTGAGTTGATAACATTATGTATATTACGGACAGTACAATAACTAGTCCACAACCATAACCCATGAGAACCGCCTGCCAATTGATCATTGGTGAATCTCCTTCTTCTTGATCTAGCTCAACTGGATTTGTCGCTTGTGGTACCCCATCATCACCACCACAATCTTTTGAGAGAGGAAATCAACGTAGTCCGTCATTCCCTTGGTATGAACTGTTCTCAAACGTATCAAATTGTTTTCCTTTGGGGATGCATCCTACAAGATGATTGTGAGAGAGATTTAAGACTTCAAGTGATGTGAGGGATGCAAGTTGTTGTGGAATTTCTCAGCCGATTTTGTTGGATGAGAGATCCAATGATTCAAGTACAGATAAATGTTGCATTGATGCTGGTATATGACCTTTCAAGTTATTATGAGATAAATTCAACGTACGAAGTCCAATTAGATCTCCAATAATACTTGGGATAGAACCTTCAAATCTTTTCTTTGAGAGATCGATAATTATGTCCGTAGTCAAAACTTGAGGAAGTTCAAGATCCAGTCCCTTTGTTGTCACTATCAAAGAGCTTGTGTATAAAGTAGAATATGTTTCTGCTACATATTTTCGGGTTCCACTGTTCTCACCAATCATTTTCATTGCTTGAAAATTCTCAAAAAGGCTCACGGGTAAATTTCCACTGAATCCATTGGATGAGAGATCTATTACTAGAATTTTAGCAAACAAGTTTTCAGTCCTTGAATCATTTATAGGGCCATGCAGCTTATTTGATCTCAAGTTTAAAATCTGCAAATCAGGTAGGGCTCCCAACCATTTTGGAAATGTGTCATTCAATTCATTGTTACCTAAATCAAAGAGTTGCAAATATTTGCAATTGATCAAAGATCGTGGGACTTTCCCCTCTAGTTTATTCCCATCCATTTTAATGACTCTGAGTTGGTTCCCAATACTAAAAGTTGTATTAATTGTCCCACTAAGACTGTTGTTGCTTAAATCCAAAACCCAAAGTTCACTCATCTCACCCAAACATTGTGGGATTGTTCCGTCCAAATTACAACTTCCCAAATTCAGATCGCAGATGGCTGAATCAATATGTCCACTGAGATTATTTTGAGAAAGAAGAGGATAATATAGTCCCTGCTGGTTTAGGAATGACTTTGGGATTTGAACTCCTGAATCTTCCACTTAAATGGTTATCACTCAAGTCTAAATCAAATAGTGAAGGGAGGGAGAATATCCAGGATGGTATAGTCCCATTTAAGTGGTTTGATGACAAGCTGAGTGATTGTAGGTTTTGCAGTCCACTAACGTCCGATGGAATTGGACCAATTAGGTAATTGGACAAAAAGTCTAACATTTCAAGTTGCGTCCAGCTTCTGTTAAAGGATAAGCACTCAAGTTGGCCATCGAAATTGTTCTTTCAAAGTGAGAACTCCCTGAGCTTTCCAAATCTCAAGAATGGAGAAATTGGTCCTTCAAGATGGTTATTATGAAGGTCCAAAACCTCTATGTTGGTGAGATTCCATAGAGGCTTAAGAATGGGCCCAGTGAAATTCACACCACTCAGATATAACTCCCTGAGTGATGCACTGGTATTCCATTTGGTCGTGGGAAATCTAACTGTGAGCTGGGGATTGTTTGTTAAATCCAGAGATCCTAAGTTGGAAAGGTGGAAAACTCTTTTGGGCAATATCCCGTGTAACTGTGTGTATGGAAGCCATAGAGTTGTTAAATAAGAACAGAAATTTAGAGGAATGGTGGAGGAGATGTTCACAAAGTTAAGGTCGAGCTCTCTTAATTGGGTCAAGATTTTCAGGAGCAATTCAAAATTGTTAGGTCCGAATCTAACCCCATAATCACTCCGGATACGAAAAATGCGTAATTTAGAAAGGTGAGATTTTTGCTGGTATTAGACCTGTAAAACTTGTAAGAAGCAAATCAAGATGCATCAAACTAGAAAACTCACCAAATTTAGGTGAAATTAGTGACCCAGAAAAATCATTATAAGACAAATCAAGCCTTTTGAGATTGGAGAGTTGAAAGAGGCTACTATTGGAATGAAACTTGCCTTGAAGTTTGCTGCAAGTGAGGTTAAGCTCAATCACTTTTCCTGTCATCTCGTCACAATGAACTCCATCCCAAGTGCAACAATCTGTGCTCTTGTTCCATGAAAGAGTTTTGGATATGACTGAATCCATTGGCCTCTTATGCCGATACAATAATCAGAAACATTAGGATCTATGTGCTTAAATTGTAGAAGAGAAAGAGCTTGATCTTTGGGGCATAAATGAGGTAAGGATGAGGAGAAAGCGAGTTGACAGAGAAAGGGATATATCATAAAAAATACAAGGTTTACGTAGCCCATTTCTGCACTAAAATGTTCAAAATTAATTAAGTTGGTAGAGAAGAAATCAAGAAATGTTTGATCTGTGTCAATATTCAACAATTTTGATGAGCTATATTTAGCTGAAATTAAGCAAAGAAATTTACTATACACATTTAATAACACAATTCCAGGAAGGTCCCACAATTCAAGTCACATTCTCAAGTCAATTCAAATGAAAATCCCAACACTTGTAATAACACATGCATTTTGTCTTAACAACCAAAACAAAAACTGTTTTCTCTCAAGATACACATGTAAGCATTTCACTTTGTGTTTGCTGGCAAATTCAACTTTTAACAACAAATAAAATTATTAATTTGTATCTGAAAGTGAACAAAATAATTAACCTGTACCTGTTCAATGTTTGCTAGTTACTTTTCCAGATTTAGATTTCCACAATTTTGGAAGTGATGAAGTAGAAATTTGTTTTTGGAGTTAAATCTGCAGGTATGAGCTGCATATGATAACCGCGATGGAATGCCTCGATGTTATGTCGGTTGGGTGTATGAACAAAGTCTCACATGAGAAGTTGATACGAAAAAGAGATATGTATAAAGTGAAGTGATTCCCTTAATTAATGATTTGAGGCATTTAGGAGGAAACTGTGCAAGTTTTTATGCCATGTCTTAATTTAGTTCCCATGAGCAGAGAATAATTCAAGTTCTAGAACGTTATGAACAAAATTTCTTAACTCAAGGTATTCAAGACCTTAGACTTAGAGTTTAGAATCAAAATCCTTTAAAGCTTATTCCATTCGTGTATTTTTACTCTTCCCTTTGAACTTCCTACCACTATGATTAATTGGTGTATAAACCTTGACAAAAAAATAATAAATCCAGTCGAAAATCCTTTAAAGTTTTGATTAGTCAAATGAAGAATCAATTCTTTTTTTCTTTTTTGATTGGTTAGGATGTTAAGTTAGTTGATATGAATGAGTCTATAGGGATTGAAGGAGTACTTAAACAGAAAATCAACAACAGCTTCTGAACTGTTTGATGCAGGTGGAAATTGTGGTATCAATGAACTTTTATTAATTTGCTGCAGCAACATTCAGTTCGTTACAAAGAAAATTAATAGTCAGATAACAAATCCTATATGTAAAGACTATTTAATCTTTCTCAAGTCATTGCACTGTAAGTCAAATCACATTCTCAAGTCAATTCAAATGAAAGTCCCAACACATGCATTTGTTCTGATACACATGTAAGCATTTCATCCTGTGTTTGCTGGAAAATTCAATTTTAACAACAAATTAGGACAAATAAAAGTATTACTTGGATTAATCCATGATTGGCTGATGAAATTATGCTGAGCTTATTTGTTATGTTGGGTGGGTGTATGAACAATCTCGCATTAGAAGTTGATAAGAAGAAGATGTGTATAAAGTGAAGTGATACTCTTAATGATGTGAGACATTTGGAAGAAAACTGTGTATGTTTTGCCCAAAGACAACGATATTACACTATTTTAAGTGTTTCTTCATTTAGAATTTTGTGCAATTGATGTCGGTTTATTTTAACAATTCGTCTTGTAAATTGGTTTAGATCTGCAGTTCTGGTGATTGCCCCTATTTTGGGGTGGTCTTTAATTATTGCCCCTCAATCGGTGGTCTTTAATTTTTATCCCTGCTTATCATTTAATGGAAGTTTGTGGGTCAAAGTACCTTTAACTATGACCTAGTTTCGTAAGAGAACTTTTGCCTTTGTCCGGCATAAGTTGTGTAGTATCTAATTTGCAAGGCAAAAGTTTAGATAATATAAGTTCTGTAGGAATAAACTATGCGTTTGTAAGACATAACTTGTGCCTTGCGTATTTTGTTTCAAAAAGAGCTAGAGTTTGTTCAGATAACTAGTATTTAAACATGTTGCATAAGCAAGAAGCTTATTATCTGAGAAGAAATCATCATCAATTTGATTCGAGCTCTGCTATTAGTGTCCTAAGTATTATCCTTGAAGAGGACTAGAAACTGGGAACTCTTTATAGTACGAGGCCTTGCCTGTATTTTTAACCATTTGCTGTAACACAGGTATTTGATGCGATGGAGCAGGTTTGCATATGGAATTCAATGATTTCTTCCCTTGCATTAACGATGAATTCGGGGTTGCAACCAAATGAGATTGCCTTCGTGGCAGTTCTATCAGCTTGTGCGTGTGCCAAGCTTGTCGATTTCGGGTTCTAATTGTTTGAAGCAATGTCACATGAATTCGGACTTGCAGCTAAGATGAAACATTATGGCTGTGTGGTAGATCTACTACAGGAAGCTTACGACTTCATAAAATAGATGCCTTTTGAAGCTGATGCTACTGTCTTGGGTGCTTATAGACTTGGTGGAGCTATTGAGTTGGGAAATGAAGTAGCACAATTATTGCTTGAGTCGCAACAGAATCATTATGGCCGTTATGTTTAACTCTCAAGCATTTATGTTGGCATAGAGAGGTGGGAAAAAGAAATGTTAGATCCTGGAATACACAAGGTTCCAGCCCACAGTTTTATTTAGTAGAGTTGATAACTGCATCGTGATGAAGTCATGACTCACCTCTGCTAGGATTGAAACCTTAGTATCCAAAGTTGTTTCTCCAACTTTTCAACTGCTACACCAATTCCGTTGTGGTTGTAGTTAGTCAAGCTATTATTTATCGAGGAATACTTTTTCTATTACAACGTACACGAGAATTTTGAATTGTTTTAGTATTTTTAATGTGCTTTCTATTGTTATTCCAGTTTTCTACTGTTATTCCAGTTTCCCTTTTGATCCCTCTATATTCTATGAAATTCTATGGTTTTTCCTTGCAATTGAATTTGTTGAGTCACAACAGAAGAAAATGTAGCGAACACTTGATGAAACTAAACACAAACACTTTATGAAACGTCACTAACTATGAAAGTAAAAACTTGTATTCACATCCCAGCAATGCAGTAGACTTGAATCCTGCAATTTTCAAAAAAATGAAGAATAAAGCTAAAAGCTTTAAGGATGAAATTTTATGGATATATAAAATGTAATCTTCTGAAGGATAGAGATTAAGTTGAATACCTGGAGGTTACACACTAATTTCTTTTCTTGTGCTTTTTCATTCTCATAAGAATTTTGTGTTCCAATTCTACATCCATCCTCGAAAACCATGTTGGATATTGAGTTGACAGCATTATGTATATTATGGACAGTCCAATAACAAGTCCACAACCGTAACCCATGAGAACCGCCTGCCAACTTATAATTGTTGAATCTCCTTCTTCTTCTTCTTCTTCTTGATCTATCCCAAATGGAGTTGTTGCTTGTGGTACCCCTTCATCACTGCCACAATCTTTTGAGAGTGGCAATCCACGTAACCCATCATTCCCTTGGTATGAACTATTCTCAAATGTATCAAATTGTTTTCCTCTGGGGATGCATCCAGCAAGATGATTGTGAGAGAGATTTAAGACTTCAAGTGATTTGAGGGATGCAAGTTGTTGTGGAATTTCTCCGCTGATTTTGTTGGATGAGAGATCCAATGATTCAAGTACAGATAACTGGTGCAGTGATGCTGGTATGTGACCTTCCAAGCGATTCTGAGATAAATTCAACGTACGAAGCCCAACGAGATCTCCAATAATGCTTGGGATATGACCTGCAAATCTATTCCTTGAGAGATCGATAATTGTGTTTGTTGTCAAAACTCGAGGTAGTTCTAGATCCAGCCCCTTTGTCGTCACTATAAAGGAATTTGTGTAATAAAGATGATGCATATCTGCTACATACTCTCGGCTTCCACTTTTCTCACCATTTATTTTCATAGCTTCAAAATTCTCAAACAGGCTCACTGGTAAATCTCCACTAAATCCATTGGATGAGAGATCTATCATTTGAATTTGAGCAAACTTGTAAGTCGGTGAATCTTTTATAGGGCCAAAGAACTTATTTGATCTCAGTCTTAGAATCTTCAGATTCGGTAGGGATCTCAACCATTTAGGAAATGTGTCATTCAACTCATTGTTACTTAAATCAACAACTTCCAAATATTTACAATTGATCAAAGATTGCGGAACTTTCCCCTCTAGCTTATTCCTATCAAATTTAATGACTATAAGTTTATTTCCTATACTAAAAGTTGTATTAATTGTCCCGCTAAGACTATTGTTGCTTAAAGCCAAAACCCAAAGTCCACTCATCTCACCAAAACATTGTGGGATTGTTCCCTCCAAATTATTGCTGCCCAAATCCAGCACTTTCAATTTTGTCAGATTGCAGATGGTTGAAGCAATCTCTCCACTGAGATTATTGTGCGAAAGGACAAGAGTATATAGATGATGCTGGTTTAGGAGTGACTTTGGAATAGGACCTTGAAGCTGATTTTGTTTTAGAGAAACTCGATCCAATGTTTTAGACTTGAACTCCGGAATGTTTCCACTGAAATGGTTATCACTCAAGTCTAAAACAGTTAGTGAAGGGTGGGAGAATATCAAGGAAGGTATAGTCCCATTCAAGTGGTTTGATGACAACCTGAGTGATTGTAGGTTTTGCATTCCGCTTACATTAGATGGAATTGGACCAGTTATGGAATTGGATGATAAATCTAAGAAATAAAATTGCGTCCAACTTATGTTAAAGGATAAGAACTCAAGTTGGCCATCAAAGTTGTTATTTCCAAGTAATAACGATCTGAGCTTTCCAAATTTAAAGAAATCGGAAATTGGTCCTTCAAGATGGTTATTAGCAAGAACCAAATCCTCTATGTTGGTGAGATTCAATAGAGGTTTACGAATAGACCCTGAGAGACTACAAGAATATATTCTCATCACACGCAGTGAAGTTAGATGACTAAATGATTCAGGTATCCTACCAGTAGCATTCACACTATAGAGAAATAATTCCATGAGTGATGCACTGCTATTCCATTTGGTTGTGGGAA
The DNA here is from genome assembly GCA_029582725.1 of Solanum chiquidenum. Lineage (NCBI taxonomy): Eukaryota > Viridiplantae > Streptophyta > Magnoliopsida > Solanales > Solanaceae > Solanum > Solanum chiquidenum. The sequence goes on along the minus strand of JAJOOS010014311.1, from coordinate 5,677 downwards.
ACTTAACAGTGAGCTGGGGATTGTCTAATAAACAAAGATATTCTAAGTTGGAAAGGTGGAAAACACTTTCAGGCAGCATCCCGTATAACTGTGTGGTCCAAAGGTTTAGAGTAGTTAAATAAGAAGAGAAATTCAGAGGAATGGTGGAAGAGATGTTCACAAAGTTAAGGTCGAGCTCTCTTAATCGGGTCAAGTTCTTAAGGAGCAGTTCAAAATTGTGAGGTCCGAATCTAAGACCATCTGAATAACTCTGGATACGAAGAACGTGTAATTTAGAAAGACGAGAGATTTCTGCTGGGATTAGACCTGTAAACCTTGAATACGACAGCTCAAGATGCGTCAAACTAGAAAGCTCACCAAATTTAGGTGAAATGAGTGATTCGGAAAAATTATTATTAGACAAATCGAGCCTTTTAAGAATGGAGAGTTTAAAGAGGCTACTGTTGGAGTGAAACTTCCCTTGAAGTCCGCATCCAACGAGGTTAAGCTCAGTCACTTGTCCTGTCATCTCGTCACAATGAACTCTATCCCATGAGCAGCAATCTATGCTCTTGTTCCATGATAGGAAACATTTGCTTGAATTGTAGAAGAGCAAGAGCTTGATCTTTGAGGCACAAATGAGACAAGGATGAGCAGAAACCAAGTTGACAAAGAAAGGAAAATAGCATTAAAAAAACAAGTTTTACGTTATCCATTTCCGCACTAAAATGTTCAAAACTAATTAAGTTGGTAGAGAAGAAATCAAAATTCTTTTCTTTGTTCCTCTATTCATTAATTTAGATGAGTTATATATAGCACAAATTAAGCAAAGAAATTTACTAGGGAAAGGACCTTGACAACAACATTTTAGGTAAAAAATTCTACAAATTTTTGATTGATTTCTTGGTGTGTAGGCCTTGACTTAAAGGAAAGGATTCACAATGAAAAAGACTATTAAAATCTATAGTTGATATAGAAATAGTAAAAGTTTGATGTTATTTAGGATTTGCCCATGTTATAGGGTGTTATAATATTTTAACAATAATTTCACTGGACTTTAATTTTCTATGAACATAAAAGGAATTCAAATTATAAACATTGACAATATAAAATAATTGTTGGCTATCATGTTGCTTTACCGCCCGTAACAGGTTTTCTTAGATCATTATTCCAAGCTTGTTGTATAAATTTTCCAATGACTCAATTGTATAAATTTCTTTTGTACTTTGAAGTGCCAATGCATAGGAATTAAAGTACTGGAAAAAATCTCAAGTCAATGCTAGAGTCATTGAAAAGAAAAGTTCAAATAAAAGCTACAACAGAAAAATCCTATCACTTGTAATACAATTTTTTTGGTACCTTAGTAGACGACTATGTCACATTCCAAGTTTTGCAAATAGTCCTCACCCAGATATTTATTACAAAGAAAATTAATAGTTCAAAGTATGAAGTCTGTTTTTAAATTTTCGAAGTAAATTCAAATATCAACTTCTTTTACTCGTCTTGAAATAAATGTTACCTAAAAAATTAATTATATGAAAAGTATCATATCATCATCATATCATCATATTATTATACTATAATTGGGAAGAATGTTTGGCAAAAGTTAAATTACTATTTTGCCCCTACATTAAATCATAATCTAATTAATTAAATATTAGTAAATAAATTTCGAATTTATTATATAGTCTTAATTACTCTTAATTTAAAAATTCAAAAGTTTAAAAGTTTAATTAATTAATTAATCATACTCATCAAAAGTTGGAGATAAAAATATGTTTTTCACTAACTTTTAAAATTAAATTAATAGACTTCTAAACAATATACATTGAATCTGATTGTAGAAAGTTGTTTCATATTCCCACATTTATTGAAAGTTTCAATTTCTTAGTTATTACCTATAATTAGTTCAATTAAAATATTTAATTCCTCTCATCTTCCATGGAAGTAATATCATGCCTTTTCATATTCTTTATAGGATTATATAAATTTGGACTAAAAAATTTATACTATTCAATCACATAGTCAAATCTATCAAACTCAAAGTAAAAATCATCGTATTAGTTCTATATTCACTGCTTATGCAACTTCTACAAGCTTTTCATCGTTATGCATTCATCGCGCATTTCCTACTTTTGGGTTTCAGTTACAAAACAATATTGAGTTTTGGGTTTAAGAATTATATTGCTTCATCGTAGAAATGTTGGAGGCAAAACACATTATGATCTTTCTTTTGATTTTGATAATGCCTTTATTTGAGTATGAGGAGCAGGCCGAAAACAATTACATAATTTATGTTTAAATATTCTTAATTATTTTTCGATTTATATGATGAAATTTCTTTCAAGGTGGGTTGTATCATTATATTATTTGTCTTTTTTTTTTTTTTACTAATGTTCCTTAGTTATCTTGCTCAAAAGATCCTTCTTTTTGTGTGTATATAAATATTTGCACTTTATTTACTGATTTTGTATTTTATGATGTGTTTTTTGGGTTGCAATTATTTTCGTCTTTTAATAGATTTTTGGTGATGATCTCTTATATAAAGTGAACAGAAAATATTAGTCCACTTCACTTTTGTATTTCATCATCTTATAATTCTTATAAATTTATGTAAAATCAATTTATTGGTCATTTTTTCCCGCATTAACATGGTAAATATAAATTTATTCTTTATGTCTTTATTAATTTTGTTAGATATGTTTACATCCATTTCTTAAATTTAGAGCAAGAGTTCATCACTATATCACATACTATATGCTATATTATCTTAATAGTTTTATATATTTCAACATGTTTTATTTTTCAAAAAATAACCAAATACAAATGAAAAGAATTAATTGACATTGTTATATTCGCATAGAACAACATATACAAAAGAATAATGTAATTGATAGTTATCAACGTTAGATTAGGCCTATACAAACTTGTATGACAGTAAACAATAAACGTGCAGTGCACGTTTCCAGAACTAGTATCTACTAAATATGTGAAAACGTGCGAATATTTTGTGCACCGATCTCTCAAAATAAAAGATGTTTTAATCACTAATATTATGTCATTCGTTAAGAAAGAACGAATACTTTATGGAACTGCAATTTCCAAAAAAAATAAAGAATTAAGTAAAAGATATTTGAGGTAATAAACACTTGTAATTAAACTAATGAGAAAAATCTCAAGTCATTGCACAAAAATCCAAATGTAATAATACAAAAAATTTGTCACTTGTAATAATATAATTTTGTTTTGATTCATTATCAATGGAATCATCACAATCTCAACTTTCTGCAAGTAATTCTAACCCAACTTTAACGCAATGCGGAAGATTGCACCTTCAGAATATTATCTTCTGACCCGATTATTACGCAATGCGAATTTATGCACCTTGAGAATGCTAGTTTCTTTTTTTGGTTTTTCATCCTGTGGTGTCTGGTACACACATTGAAACTCGATTATTTTAAATTTGTATCGTTTACTTTATAGATCCCCATTCACGGGGCGGGGGGGGGGGGGGAGCGCTCTCTATAAGTTGGAGAATCTAAGTTAAAAGTTGGAATACGAAAATATCCTTTATCTATTAATTTGTTTTCTTAAAATCATTTTTAAAAAATTCTTTTTCATTTAAAATCAACTCCATAACTGCACTTCTTCATTTTCATAACTTATATTAATGATATCCATTAATCTTGTGGCTTTAACTCACACATTTTAATAATATTTTAGAAAAAAATGACTAGTAAAAATGAACAAAGGGAGTAGCTATCAAACAAGCCCTAAAAGCAGGGCAAATTAAAGTAGACTTTGAGTCTTTGTCCTTTTTGGGGAACCTCAGTTTCCAGCTTTGGGACCAACTTTTAATTTGATTTAGACATAAAGGAAAGTAAACATACATGACAACTATGAAGACATTATATTGATCGAATCTTTTTGTTGATTTTTCCAACTAATTATACCTGGACGAATTTACGTACGAAAGTGGGAGTGATATGACATTTATACACTAGGCTTATTTATCTAGATATTCTATTTTTTCTCCTTTTTTTTCCTTTGGAAAAGATAGCCAAAAATTTAATTCAATGTGAGTTTAATTTTTAATTTTTTTTTCTATCCCTCTAATCTTTACTTCTTTGTTGATATTTAAGTTGTTTTGGCTCTTGTTTTTTCTTATAGAAATGTCAAGAGTTATATCTCAAATGGTCACTCAACTTTGGGTTGGAAGGATTACAAAGAATCGTGCCACATTTATTTTGGTCCATTGACGTGTATTTATTTATGAAGCAAGTTTTTTATAAATCGAATCGAATTAACACAAAACAAAATGAATTGATCGATGTATGCCCTAATTCAATCTCCATAACTAGTGGTTACTTTACATTAAAAATAATGTTATCAGAAACCTTCAAATTTGAATCTGTTTGAACTACAATGCTATATGGTGTTTCTCGTGCCACTGTTAATCACATCCAACATATAAAGTTGTCAAAAATTCTCAAATAGTACTAGATCTAACTATTATGTAGTTCAACATAATGCAGAATAATACACCTTGAGAATATAATTAACTTTTAATATGGTTTAGACATATTCCAGTCAAGTCAACCCTCTACAAATTAAAGTAAACATACATAACGACCTGGAGACATTATATTGATCGAATCTTTTTGTTGATTTTTCCAACTACCTATACCGGGCGAATTTACGTACGAAAGTGGGAGTGATATGACATTCAAACACTAGGCTTATTTATCTAGATATTATATTATTGCTCTTATTTTTTCCTTGGAAAAAGATAGCCAAAAATATAATTCTATGTGAGTTTAATTTTAGAAAAATTCTCTCTATCCCTCTAATCTTTACTTGTTTGTTGATAGATAAGTGCTTTTGACTCCTATTTTTTTCTTATAGAATTATGAATTAGTGAAAATTAAGTACAATATGTTTAAATTCAAAAGGGGTAATTGCTTATTAATTTATTTTTTTCTGATCATTTATTCAAAGATTAATTGGGTTGAGAGAATTGCCATGAATCGTGCCAAATTTATTTTGGTCCATTGATGTGTATTTATTTAAGAAGCAAGTTTTTTTTATAACTAGTGGTTACTTTACATTAAAAATAATGGTACCCAAAACCTTCAAATTCTGAATCAGCCTTTGAAGTACAATATTATGTGGTGTTTCTCGTGCCACTCTTAATCACACTCAACATATACAGTAGATTAACTAGTTTTCAAAAATTCAAAGCATAGGAACTACGACTAGCTTGTCTTGTGTGGTGGATTTAAAATATAAAGAAATAAATATATGACGAATTTAAGGGGATTCAACATTTGTAAGATTTGGGAAATCCTTCACACGACAAAATCCTACTCAATAGATTCAGAGTACAATCACAGAAAAACAAACTGGATACAGTCTCTAATCCGCCACGACAAGTGAATGCTTAAACTGTAAAAGTGCAAGGGTGAACTCTAGCCATCTTTCACCGGCCACAAGCGTCATTAGCCACGAGTATCAAATAACTTTATCCACCTAGGGAAAAACTAACTACTACTTTGGTATACTATTTGATTCTATACAAGATTAATTACATCTAATCTGGGCATAACTACAAGTATGTAACCTATTGAATGTCATAAATGTCACAATCACAACTTGGTGCAAGTAGTCCTGACCCAATTATTACACACTAGTAATCTTA
>JAJOOS010014310.1:0-17625 GCA_029582725.1 Solanum chiquidenum | reverse complement strand
AGAGTAGTCCTTTACCAGGAGCTGACTTTATATATCGCAGAATACGAACAACTGCATCCCAATGACTATCACAAGGAGAAGTCATAAACTGACTTACGGCACTCACATGAAAAGAGATGTATGGTCTATTCACCGTGAGATAATTCAACTTTCCAACCAACTGTCTATACCTCTCAGGATTACTGAGTTGCTCCCCCTGTCCTGGAAGGAGTTTAACATTCGGATCCATAGGAGTGTCAATAGGTTTACGTCCCATCATTCCTGTCTCCTCAAGAATGTCTAAAGCATACTTGCGTTGAGAAATAACAATACAAGATCTAGGCTGAGCAACCTCAATACCTAGAAAATACTTCAGTCTGCCGAGGTCTTTAGTTTGGAAATGCTGAAAGAGATACTACTTCAAATTGGCGATACCAACTTGATCATTGCTGGTGATAACGATATCATCAACGTAAACAACCAAATAAATGCACAGATTTGGTGTTGAATGCCGATAGAACACAAAGCGATCAACTCCACTAGGAGTCATGCCAAACTCCTGAATTACTGTACTGAACTTTCCAAACCAAGTTCGAGGAGACTGTTTCAGACCATAGAGTGACCGACGCAATCGACATACGAGGCTTCTAGACTCCCCCTGAGCAACAAAACCAGGTGGTTGCTCCATATAGACTTCTTCCTCAAGATCACCATGCAGAAAAGTATTTTTAATGTCCAACTAATGAAGAGGCCAATGACGAACGACAACCATAGATAGAAAAAGGCGGACTGATGCTAATTTGGCCACAGGAGAGAAAGTGTCACTATAATCTAGCCCAAATATCTGAGTATACCCTTTGGCAACAAGGCGGGCCTTAAGCTGATCGACTTGACCATCTGAACCAATTTTGACCGCATAAACCCAATGACAACCAACAGTAGACTTACGTGTACAAGTTCCCAAGTACCACTCGAATGTAAAGTAGTCATCTCATGAAAGTGTTTCTCCTGTAGTCTTAGGGATGGAAATAGAGGACAAAGATGATACAAATGCATAATGGGGTGAAGATAAACGATGATAACTCAAGAAAGTATAATGTGGATTAATATTTCGAGTAGATCGTATACCTTTTTGAAGTGGAATCGATTGGCTAGCAGGAGACAAGGCCGCAGTGGGAGCAGGGTCCGACGCATGACATGAATCATTTGAGACTATTGCCGGACGTGGACGCCGATGATAAGTTAAGAGTGGTGGCACTCCAACTGGAGATGGAGAAGTAACCGTAGGTCCCTCAAAAGTCAGTACAGGCAAGACCTGAGGTATGGGTAAGACCTCAGAGACATCAGGATGATCAGAAGATGTGTAGTAAGGTTGAGATTCAAAGAATGTTACATCGGCAGAAATAAGATATCGGCGGAGATCATGTGAATAGCAACGATACCCTTTTTGAACTCGAGAGTAACCAAGAAAGACACATTTAAGAGCACGAGGGGCTAATTTATCTTTTCCTGGGATTAAGTTATGAACAAAGCATGTGCTCCCAAATACACGAGGAGGGATAGAATACATATGTGACTGAGGATATAGTATGGAATGTGGAACCTGATTCTGAATAGAAGATGAGGGCATTCTATTAATTAAATAACAAGATGAATGGACTGCATTACCCCAGAAACGCAGCGGAACATGAGATTCAATGAGGAGAGTGCGAGCAGTCTCAATGAGATGCCTATTCTTTCTTTCTGCTACACCATTTTGTTGAAGAGTGTATGAACAAGACGTTTGGTGAATAATTCCTTGGTGAAACATAAACTCTTGAAACTGGGATGATATGTATTCTAAGGCATTATCACTACGAAAAGTACGAATAGAAACACCAAACTGATTTTGTATTTCAGCAAAGAAACTTTTGAATATAGAAAATAACTCAAAACGATCTTTCATTAAGAAAACCCAAGTACATCTCGAATAATCATCAATGAAACTAACAAAATAACGAAATCCTAAGTTGGAACCGACTCTACTAGGACCCCAAATATCAGAATGGACTAATGAAAAAATAGACTCTGAACGACCCTCAGTACCACGTGAAAATGTGGCACGAGTGTGTTTCCCAAGTTGACACGACTCACAATCTAATTTGGATAAACTAGATAAACTAGGCACCATCTGTTGTAGTTTGGATAGACTCGGATGTCCCAAACGTTTGTGCATGAGGTCTGGAGGATCTGTAACAGAGCATGCTGTGAAGGAATTTGAAGAGGTTAGATAGTAAAGGCCTTGTGATTCATGTCCTGTGCCAATCATCTGTCCTGTGGTCCTGCATGAGAAAAAAATCATCAAAAAAGGTTATGCTACAATGTAGGGCAACGACTAACAGATGCCAGATTAAAAGGAGAACAAGGAGAACCAGGGACATAAAGAACAAAGCCTAGAGTGACAGAAGATAGAGGTGTGGCTTTTCCAACCCTTTTTGGTTTTGTTTGTATCCCATGGACAAAGTAATAGCAGGAAGAGATTGTGAATAAACAATATCTGACAGAAGTGATTTGTTACCAGAAATATGATTAGAAGCGCCCGAGTCCATAACCCATGATCCATGAGTATTAGACTGTGAAACACAAGCAAATGAATCATGTTGAACAATCGAAGCTACTTGTGGAGACTTTTGCTTACTTGCCCGGTATTGAAGAAACTCATCATATTTTGATTGAGCAATATGAGCATTATGGGATAGTCGATCGGGGGAGCAACAAATGCTTCTTGTGGATTTGTCTGCTTACTTGCACGATTACGAAGGAACTCATTATATTCCTTTATAACAACAGGATCATAACTGGGTGGTGGACCATGCAAATTATGACATATGTCACGAGTGTGTCCAGACTTATGGCAATAACTACACTTGGATCGAGGTTTTCCAAGACGACCCCCTCCTCGCCGATTCTCCATAGATGGATACGCTCGTTTTTCTATGGTTTGAGATGCGAGAGCAGATGAGTCAATGGTCGGTGATGAAACTACTTTGTGGCTGGGAGGCGCAGTAGGACGAAGTAGACGAGAGAATAATTCATCAACTATAGGAATTGTAGGACTAGCTAAAATCTGATCACGCATTGAATCATGGTCAGTAGGAAGTCCAACAAGTGTAAGAACTAGAAACAATGTCTGTCTATGCTCTTGTTGTTTTTGCACGTCCGTGGTGACTGGCATCAATGTTTCAAATTCCTCTATGACTGCCTGTACGTGTCCCAAGTAGGTGGACATATCTGAATCTTGTTTCTTTAAGTTGGTCATACGAGATATCACATCATAGAATTGAGATATGCCATTAGTGTATAGAGCACGAGCTTTTTGCCAAACTGAATAACATGTTTGGAATGGACGGAACAAGGGCATCAACTTGGAATCAATAGATCGCCATAGGAGACTACATAATTGCGCATCAACCTTCTCCCATTGTGCTTTGGCTTTTGCATCTTCCCCACTAGCCTTTGCCTTTTCATCTACCACACAAGCAATGTTTGTTAAGTGATCTTGGACACCTTGACCCTTGCACCACAACTCAACTGAGGAAGCCCAAGCTAAATAGTTTGAGCTTCCCATTAATGGTTCTGAAGTGATCATAGGACTTGAATCTGTAAAAGAAATAGGCTGTTGCCGGAAAAGTAGATCTGATCGCCAAAATATTGGTCGGAATCAGGAAAAAATTATATGGGCAGCGTCGGAATGAAGAGGCGACCCAGATAGAAAAAAAAATTATCAAAAAAATTGGCCGGAAAAGGGCTCACGCGCCGGCGCATGGATCTGACAACTCGCCGGAGAAATTCTTCCTGCGGCGCGTGTGGCACTTCTTTCCGACGGGTATGACTGGGGTTGCTCACCGGGAAATTCCGCACCTAGTGGTGGTGTTAATTTTTGAAAAACAGTGACGGAAAAAAAATTAATTACCGGACAGCCACTAGGTTATCGGAAAAAACTGCACAGTGCAATTTTTTTTCCTCACAATTGCTCTGATACCATGTGAGAAATATTGGAGAAGAATATTATTGAATTGTTGTTGTAATTAACTATGTAGGAGCACACTATTGGTGTACTCCTTTTGTTTATAATACTAGTTACCTTTCTCAAAAGAAAATTGTTGTTGTAATTATTACATAGAGAACCCTATTTATAGACACTATAATACAATTCCTTACCAAATAGGAGACTATAAACTATTCTTATTATGTGTAGGATTGTGTATACCTATTCTATTCTAACATTGTCAGCATTGTGAACACGTCGTTTTTACTCTAAGGGTGATGTTCAAGACAACTTTCCGCATCTCGATTATTCCTTCCTTTGGATACATCTCAATGTACATCATTTTGTAGATGACAAAAGAAAATATATTTGTTATAACAAAAAAATTCTAACCAAACTCTAATTAATTTTCATTTTTGAGAAAAGTAACAGTTGGTCTATATTTAATAGGTATACTACCTCAAAAGTGTAGTTCCCCTTCAAAAGTGTTGTAATTACATAGGATCCTAATACTACCAAGTTACTACTAGTCTATAGTTGTGCTGATTACTTCTGAGCTATCTAAGGCTCATTTGTTTCCATTAAGATTAAGACGTCTGAATCTGAATAAGCATCTGAATATTAAGATGTGCATTAAGATCTAGATGTTTAGATGTGAATTCACATTTGAATATTAAGATGTGGTCACTAGATCTGAACATTGAATGATTAAGATTGTTTGCTTTCAATATCTGAATGTGCATATGAAATTAAACATTATAAATTATTACAAAAAAATCATTTCAACAAAAAAGTATTACTTTTTAATTAAAAAAAATATTTTAAATATTTATATTTGATTTTGAAAAAATTATATGATATGCAAATAAAAATTATATATCGATAGAAAAATTATTGTTATGTGATTTCTTTTAAGAATTCAACATAAACATCTTTTTATAAGAAAATATATCATGAAAAAAATTATTTCATAGGCAAAATATAATATCAAAAAGTTCAATAAGTATGATAAATACTAGTCGAAAAATAATAAAGAAGGTTTCACATCATCAAAGCCTAACATATAGTCTAGCTAATCAGAAGAATTAAAGAATTCCTATTTTTTTCCGGATGACCTTAATCCATTTCTTAACTTGTGAACCTGTAGCATCATCATGTTTTTTTGTTGTTGTCACTTTCACAAAATATACTAACAATTGTACTGTATAATGGTTCTTCCCATTCAAGTCCATCTACTTTTTTCTTTGCATTCTCCAAAGCTAGGTGCACTATATTTTAAATCAATTACTCCAAAGCAGTACTTATTTTCTCATCAATTTCTTCTTTAAATTTTTTTCTTTTAACCGAACTGAAGATTGTGATGAAGAGTTATTAGGAGCTCCATCATTTTTGTCACCAACTAGATATAAGTATAACATGGACTCCAATCATGAACTCCTGTTGCAGTGAAACCTTCAAAAAAAAATTGTACACAAATTTGGAAGGGTAGAGGTGAAGTCTTACATGTTTTTGGCCTAAACAAATTAAATTTTCATAAGAGACCTCATATATGTATATATGGTTGTTGTTTTTAATCATGACTACTATTTTTTTACTCAAAAATCTCGAGTTCTTGATAAACATCAATACACCCAAAAATATTATTACAACAAGAGTTCTTGACAAAAATCAATACAACCCAAAAAAATTGTTGATATAAGAAAATACTTGTAAAGATTATGAAAACTTACCACTTCAAGTGGAAAAAATTGGTGTTTAGTTGAGAAAAGAGAGAAAGTTAAGTGCAAAGAAATGAGGTCTAAGACAACTTGTTTACACCAAAAATAATACAGAGCTAAACAATTAAGCTTAAATCTTTGTATGCTGCTCTGCTTTCCTTCAAAACATCTCTGGTTCCTTTCTAGCCATACTGTCCACCATATACAAGATGGCCTTCCATCTCTCCTTTCTTCCTGCATTTCCATCTCTATTCCAGCGCTTCAAGACCTCTTTGATCCTTCCTGATTTCACCCATCTGATCTATCTCATGTTGGTGAACATTTGCCACAACTGGTTTGTCCACTTGCAGTGTAAGGAGAGATGGTTAACTGTCTCTCCTTGCTCTTCACACAAAAAGCACCTGAAACACAGGTGAAAACCTCTTTTGTTCAAGTTCTCATGTGTCAAAACTGTCTCCTTAGCTAGCAACCAAGTAAAACAATTTACTGTATAAGGTATCTTAGTTTTGCATTTCATCTTCCAAGGCCATTCTACTTCCTCAACACCAACTGTGTTGAGATCTTCATAGGTTGAGTTGACAGCGAAACACCCTTTGCTCCCCACTTTCCATACCAGTGAATCATTACTTAATTGTGCTAGGGTGACATAAAACTCTGTTATTCTACACATCTCCCAATCATTTAAGTTTCTCCTGAAGTGTAAATTCCTCCCTTGATCATTCCATAATTCTGCTACAGTTGCTTGTTGCATTTGACATAGGTTGTAGAGGTCAGGAAACCTTTGGCGTAGTGAAATCTGGCCACACCATCTGTCTGTCCAGAAAGCCACCTTTCTGCCATTTCGCACCTTGCAGCATGATCTTTCTAGCACCAGATCCCATAAGTCACTGATGAATCTCCATACACTAGATCCATATGGAGCGGACACCTCTGTTGTCATCTAGTTATGCCTTATTCCATACTTTGCAACAATCACTTCCTTCCACATTGAGTTCTCAGTAGATGCAAACTTCCATAGCCATTTCATCATTAGGCTTTGGTTGTGAAACTTCATGTTTCTGATGCCCACACCCCCAATTTTCTTGCTTATGTTCATTTCTTCCCATTTGACTAGATGATACTTCCTCTTATCTTCATTTCTTGCCAAAAAGAGGTTCTTCTCACACCAGCTGGTGCTGGGAAAACAAATATCATGTATGTTGGTAAGGCATCCAACACACTGTTGATCATAGTTAGTCCCCCTCCCTCCCAATATAAGTATTGGATTTTCCAATTTGCTAATGTTTTCCTCACACTTCTCTATCACACCACTCCAAATGCTCCTTGACTTATTTTTTGCACCTTAAGGCATCCCCAAGTAGATGGTGGGTGGCTCCCTTACTTGTCCCCGAGTGTAATGGCCAGATCTTCAATTTGTACTTCATTAATGGGGTAGCCGGGTAGATATAGCTTTTTCCCCAATTTATATGAAAGCCTGAAACAACTTAAAAAATTATGAAAATGGTCCTCAAAATCAGAAATTGTTCCCTCACTGCATCACAAAAAACTAAGGTGTCATCTGCATACTGTAGGTGAGTGATTTCTAAGTTGTTTCCTGCCATGTTTTGTGCTTGGAAGCCTCTGATCCAGTCCGTGGCCTTTGCTGTGTTGATCAGACTACTCATCCCCTCCATAGCTAGAAGGAGCAAGAAAGGTGAGAGTGGATCTCCCTGCCTCAAACCCCTTTGAGAAGAGAAAAAACCAGTGGGACTTCTATTAATCAGAACTGAAAATTTGACTGTACCGATACAATATTTGATCCACATGATCCATTTAGTAACATGTCAAATTCAATCTTATGGCAATATCAAGTTTTAAATAAATGACATTGCCTTATCATGAACCTGGTATCATGCTAGAAAAAATGTTAGGAAGACGAAGGATCATATAATCGAAGGTGTTAAGAAGTCCCACATCGGTAGAGGGATGGGAATTCGGTCTCTTTATATGGACTTGGACAAACCTCCCATCATGAGCTAGTTTTTGAGTTTGACTTAGGCCTAGGTGTCATATCTTTACATGGTATCAGTGTCAGATCCATCCCAATTTGTTGTTCACCGATGTTGGGCCCCCATTTAGAAGTGTTCACGCTCCAGTTGAGGTTTGGGTGTGCGGGGGAGTGTTAAGAAGTCTCACATCGGTAGAGGGATGGGAATTTGGTCTCCTTATATGAACTTGGACAAACCTCCCCTCATGAGCTAGCTTTTGAGGTTGAGTTAGGCTCAGGTGCCATATCTTTATAGAAGACATCCAACCTAATGCTAGGTTAAGAGGGTATACAATTGAATGACTAGTTTAAGGATAGTAGTTCCTCGATTCTTAATGAGAATGACTTGATAGATGAAAATGTTACAACTAGAACTAAAATAGATGTCTAAAATGAAGAAGTGCTATCTAGGTGTTATGTGATATAAGGCAATCTACCATAATGAATATATTGAACAGTTATATGACTAGCAATGTTATATAAGAGAATCTTTTGCCGCTAAAATTCAATGTATCCATAAGCTAAGTGTCGAGAGATGTGGACACTAAGATAGATGTAGAGTCGTACACGATTAGACAATTTTTAAAAATGATTACATTTGGAAGAAGGTACAAGTAGCATAAATCGAGGATAGATGTCAGAAGATCACTTTATATTGTTCGGTCATGATCTACATTGACCTCCTGATGCACCAGTTAGGTGTGAAACGTGGTGAGTGAATGTGTTAAAAGGGATGAGGTAAACCTAAAATCACTCAAAAGGAAGTCGTGTTTACAGTCCTACAATCTTTAAGAGTCCATGCAGACCTAGTGACAAATAGGACATAATGGAAGAAAATGATTTATATGGGGGTACAACTTAGTTGAGGATATATTTTAGTCATTTTAGAACGTGCACTTTAGGTCCTATGTTTTTTAGGAGTCTTACTAGGCTTTTGACCATGCAATATGGAGCTCAAATTTGATGTTTTGATTTGAAATCACCATTTGTTTTTGACATTTGAACAGAACTTCAAGTTCAATTTCAAATCATGATTTAAAATCTCGAATTCTCCTAAAAGTAGGATTTCAATTCCAAGTTTGTGATTTTGGTTTTTCAAAATTTTAAATTTGACCCATAATTTTGAATTTTGCAAAAAACAAACAAACCATGCTCGATGTGAAGAGATTGTCCATACCATATGGAAAGATATTATTAAAGAATAGTTACTTACTACTATTGTTAATCTATTGGACTAATGATTTGTAAAATTATGTGTATTTTGAAAATTTGTAATAGCATGTAATTGCAAACATGTATTTACAAAAGAAACATGGAGGTATGCAATTTATTAATGTGGTGCCTAGCCCTTAGGATATTCCGATGCCATTTTTCTGAACCATGGTTTGCTCATTTGAAAGATCATATAAGAGTTGAGGAGGTTTTGATAGTTTTCACAAATAGTGGGGTTTTCATATTTATAAGAAAAAGTACCACTTTTGAGATCCAAATTGCATGTGCAAACAAAATTTTACTAACTTCAAAATCAACCTGATTTCAAATTAATGACTTGGGATTGAGGTATAGTTGTTGTGGTGGTGGTGTTGAAAGGATTAACTTACATCTTCTTTATGGTTTCTATCTCAAGAAAAAACCTTTTATCGACTGTCAAGAGTATAATTTTGAACATACAATTTTAATATTCATTTTAAAATTGTAAAGAGCTCCTTCTACATATCAAGATATTGGTGTGTTTGACTTGTTGGAATTTGTGAAAGATGTCTTGAAATGCAAGTAATATCTGTGGATATCTAGGGGAATTAGTCAGGTAACATTGGTAGATTAAAAAGTTATCATTCATGTCATTGTTGGAGATTGATACTTATTCAACATGTTGAAATATTGTAGGCAATCAAAAAGATATTGGGAAATACCTATCACTCTCTGGTCATCCAAGTTTAACATGATCTCTTGAAAAGTATATGATGTCATGTATATTGGTTCCTGCGTGTTCCCCTTCTCCTTATCTTAAAGACCCTTTAAGCTCAATGCGGATGTACTGCTCTTTGACGTACATATGTTTTGCCTGTTTGTTTTTGCATTTACATTTGATTGTATAAGACAATCTCGACTTGTATCGATAACTTCAGTGGTGCTGACCTATCTCAGGATTATTCAGTATTCTCCATTTTACTGCAATAGTTCCTGCATTTATTAGATTTGTAATATATAAACTCGTGCTGAAATTCATCTGCCTTTTTGTTGGTGGGAAATACTGAAACAAGAATGGCATTTGTAGGCATTGATATTGTGGCATTCACCAAACTCCATATCTTTTAATGTGTGCTTCTCCTGGTGTGCAGAATTCAGGTTCTTGAAACGACTGATACTTGTCCATGGCCGTTACTCTTACAATAGGACAGCATTTCTTTCCCAATATTCCTTCTACAAATCCCTCCTAATATGCTTCATCCAGATTTTGTAAGTGCTAAACTTTGTCTTTTGTTGAGTGCCTTTTTAAAAAAAAAAATCCCTTCACTAAAGGCATATAGCCTTGTTGAGTGCATCTCCACAGCTTTGATTACTCATCCTATACTAATATTATCATACATACCAGCTTCTCATTTATTTCAGGTGTTTCTGGAACAAGCCTTTTCAATTCTGTTAGTTTGATGGCTTATAATGTTTTCTACACAAGTGTTCCTGTTCTAGTCAGTGTCCTTGACAAAGATCTCAGTGAAAGAACAGTAATGCAGCATCCACAAATACTGTTCTATTGCCAAGCAGGAAGGTTTGAGATTCGTGCTCATTGAATCTTCTGTATCTTAGTACTCTACTTGCTTTTCATCTGTTTCAAAAGTCGCAGTTGGATTATAGCTTTAATTTGGTGGAACTTAGTTTTATTGGATTGTTGCTATATATTAAACCCAAAACTCCTGGTAGATGGCCATTGGCCCAAATAAACTAAAGGATCGCTTACATTTTTCATATGATCATAAAGATGGAGTAAAAGTTCGAACAAAGTCCTTTTTGTAGCACTCGTCCGTCTTCTATTTTTTTCTGAAATTGAGTGAAAAAATATTAAAAATTATTGATTTAATTTTCTTGTTATTTGATATGGTACTAACCTCACTGTTTCGTTTGACTCAAATTTTAACAGGCTTCTTAATCCTAGCACATTTGCTGGATGGTTTGGCCGGTCTCTCTTTCACGTGAGTACTATTTGGTTCAAATTTGTTATGTCATTTAGCAGAGTCCTTAGAACTGCACATCTATTCTTTTCTAGCATTGGATTTGAAGTCTTGGAAGATTCCACTTAATAGTTGGTTATGTCCTATATAATCTGGTTCTAGTAGCCCTATGGTACATTGTTTTAATGTATAGCCATAATGATTGGATGTGCTTTTTACAGGCTATTGTTGTCTTTGTCATCACCATACATGCATATGCTTTTGAGAAAAGTGAGATGGAAGAAGCATCCATGGTGGCACTTTCCGGATGTATTTGGTTGCAGGCATTTGTTGTAGCACTGGAAACAAAGTAAGTTTCTATGTTCAAAATTTCACTACCTTCTCCACAGATTCTATCCCCCAGAGCTCGAGTAGGAAAGAGGATCCTGGCTGTCACAGGTTGACAGATAAGAAAGGATCCTTCATAAAAGTTTGGAATTTAATTGGTCCTTGGTTTCTGGCTGATTTTCAAGCCCATGTCAGTCTCATGTCAGCACCCTAGGGGTATGTTTGAAAACCTCACTTTCTTCCCAATAAAAAGAACTACAAAAAGTGATATAAAGAAAAGGGATAAATGTTTTACCATCGTCGTTGCTACCCTACGATTTCTGGTTGTGTTGACCTCTGGAGTCTCTCTGTCTGACTTCTAGGTCCTATACTATCTTTTTTTGGACTCTTATAAGGAGGAAGCTAGTACATCAACAGGTTGGGCATCGTGATGTATCTGTGTCGGATGAGAGAGGTCTAGGATTGGAGCAGTATGGGAAGTTTGTGATGCTGGTTTTTGTGACGAAACTTCCCAAGTTAAGCAAACTTTACAACATTACAAAGAACTTCAAGACATTATAGCTATCCTTGGATTGGAGAAATTATCCGAAGAGGATTGTTTACTCGTAGCAAGAGCACAAAAAATTGAGGAAATAAGAGAAGAGGTTTATGGGTGACTTAGATGTAAGATGATTTGATGAATACAAGACACACCTATTTATAGGTGCTAACCACAATACACTTTATGTTAATATAATGTGGGATAATATTTTACTTAAGAACGTGACATTCCGAATATCTTAACTCTCAACGCTTTAACATATTGCCTACATAGTGTTAAGACATATTTCCTACATCCTAATTATGTGACAATGTTTGATTGGCCATAGAGTTTGAGAAATTACAGAAGACTTAACAAAATATATGCAAAGTACCTAAAGTATCCTTTCAAATGACTGTCCATGAGCCCCCAAGGCCTAGCTCAAGTGGCAATAGGTGGAGGATTTGTGGCTTAGGTCGCAAGTTCAAGCCCCACACCATGCAAAGCGAAGCCCGGTATTTAAGTGGAGAAGGGTAGAGGGGCGGGCCCATTATCCACCGAGTTTAGAAGGCTGTGATTGGTCCAAAGGGGGCGGATCACAAACGGATTTCTCGGTTATAAAAAAAAATAAAAATGACCGTCTGTGAGAGTTCCACATGTCTTTTTAATTTGAATTAGTGGTGGTGAGGATTTCAACCAGTTTTATCATTAAAGATAAAATGGGGATGTTATGATCAGGTAGTTTCTAAAAATAAGGTGTCATTATTTTGGGACAGACTAAAAAGAAAAGTATAACATAAAACAGGGGACAGTAGTTAAAATAGGTGTACCCTCTCTTAAAGCTTAAGCTTTTAAGGAGGTGGTGACACAAATCAACATGATATTAGAGATACCAGAGGTCTTGGGTCCAAGCTACCCTTGTCAAAAAGAATTTTTCACATGTTTGGTTCATGAAAAAGAAGTAGATCCACACATGAGAGGGTGTGTCATGCAGTGTTATCAAAAGCAAAAAACAGAAAAAACCTTTAAGGTCTGTTAGGTCTTTAAGTGCAAATAACGTGTGGGCGTTAATGAAGAGAGACACAAATGGAGAAAACATACAGATGTATCA
Source organism: Solanum chiquidenum (assembly GCA_029582725.1). Lineage (NCBI taxonomy): Eukaryota > Viridiplantae > Streptophyta > Magnoliopsida > Solanales > Solanaceae > Solanum > Solanum chiquidenum. The sequence continues at coordinate 4,747 of JAJOOS010014310.1, read as the reverse complement.
TGTGTGTATATATATATAGAGAGAGAGAGTTCAAGACTAATAATTATAAGCATGAATAACAAATACATGGACAATGAAATTGACTTTTGTACGATAAAGTGAAATGTCAATTGCTTAGTGTGGTTTCTTTAGGAAACACTCATTCACATGGAAAAGTTTGTCTTAGAGCCTTGGCGACGACACTAAAAGTGCACATTTAGCGAGGCGAAGCGCTCAATGTGTTTTGACCATCGGTTCAAGGCTTAAGCATACCTTTGACAACATTGGTGTGATGGTTAAATAAATATTACGTGTACCCTCTCTAGCAGCTTAAGCTTTTAGATGAGCTAGTCATACAACTAAAACCATAGAAGAGTAGTCAAAAGAGAAAAGGCCTACAAAAAGGCCAAATTTCTTGAGGCTTTAAGCGACCAAACACAATTAAAGTGTTGATTGTAAAGCAAAGCACCAATTGAGGAAAAATAAAAATAAATAGGAAATGCAATACAAGAAAATGTAACTATAGGTATAAATATAATTCATGTCAAAGACTATTTTAAATTTCTAATATAGATGAAAAGGTATTGTTATAAGTTTTTAGTGGCTAATTTGCTTGAGGAATATCTAATTTCTTGTTGTGAATCACTAAAAGTTCAGTCATGACAGTTTCTTAACAACTACTGTATCACCAATTATATTTATTGTCTATTGTCGTGGTCTTAAAGACATAGTTCATCAGTGAAGATGTGCACATCTTAGGACCTTGATGCCTACACCAAAGCGACAACTAAGCGAGCAAATAACACAATCTGGGATTCATCAAGTTTCAGGGCTAAATGTACCTAAAGCAAACTTTTAATAACACTGATATATAGAAAGTAGAGAGTCCCCAGAATGGTTTTCGGCAAACATGCTGGAAAGTTACTAAGAGGGTTTTGATTGTAGAAACTTGTTGGAAAAGTTTTTGTTGCCTGATCTCACTGAAAATGTTTCTGCTGTTGGATCATGTAAGACAAATTTCTAGTTGCCAAATATTTTCGAAATAGTGGGTGGGAAAATGCAGGTGCTTTTGTAATAGTTATCCAAGAGAGGTGTTGTGCCACTGAAGAAGAAACACGAGAAAAAGTGTGGTTACGGCGATACAAAGGAACTAAGAATACTTGAATTAAGAAAAAAAATATGATGCAAAACCATGTCAATCCAAGTTCAGAAACCATTCTAAATTTCTGCTGCAGATGCAAAGATATGGTTTTTAGTTTTAGAGTCAGATTTTGCGACAAAGTTTTCTAAATTTCAAACTTGTAATTCCTAATCACTAATATAAGTATCCATAGTGCATTAACTGTGACAACCATTTCCAGTTCAGTTCTATTCAAGATAGAGCACCACTTAAGCAAGGTGGGTCACTCAATACCTACACTCCACCTAGTCTCTCAGCTTAATATTCCTCAAAGCATGCCCTTAACAATACTGATGGTGACTTGGATGGAAAGGGGAAAGGGTGAAACTGATGGGTGTGGCTGAAGATTGGGTTGGAGAAGATGGAGGCTGATTGTCTAAGTATCATTGTTCTTTTTGCTATAATTGTTACATTACTACTTTGATGAGTCCTCTTGAAGGATTGTCTCTTTTCCTTCTTTCTTGTGGTCTATTTTTTCATCTTTCTTAAACTTTGCCTCTAGAAGTAATAGGATAGTCATGTGAGGCTATTTTTTGACTGGAAAAGTTTTCTGAATTGGTTGTTGTGAGTGTAAGGACTAACTTCATAAAATAAGGATCCGATTGGCACAATTTAGGGACTAGATCACAGCAGCACTCCTACATTTGAGACCCAAAATGTGATTAGTCTAAACTCTAAACTCAAAAAGACGTTTGTCTGCTAAGGAGAAAGTTTGGCTGATAACCAGTGAAAGCAGAAGTGGATACATTTCTTGATAGGATCATTTTCACCTCCCCAGTGAGTCACTTAGGGAAGGCAATGGGGAGGGGGTGGGTTTTGCTTAACCTGCAAAAATTTTAATCCGCCCCGCCCCGCCTAGACCCCCCCCCACCCCCGCATGAACCCGCCCCGCATAATTTTTTTAGTATTTTCTTTTTCTAGTTAAGTCTGATACTTAAAAATAAAATTTTTAAAAATAAATTCATTTTTTCATTAAGTTTTATTAATTTAATAGAGAAAGACTTAAAAAATTGTGTTTTAGAGGTCAATTGGGAAACATGTAACAAATTGTATTATTTGTTATTGAACCTTTTTCAATTACTATATTGAATATTTTAGTATCTTTAAACAAATTATCTTAATAAATAATGCTCACTCGTACAGCATGTAAAGAGTTAAAATTAAGTTTGAACCAATATAAAATCACATATACCCGCAACCTGCCCTGCTCCGCATTAGTTTTAAAAAAACCCACTTTAACCCGCCCCACATCCCTCCTGCCCTGCATAACCTTAAACCCGCCCCACCCCATTGTCATCCCTAGAGTTACTATATAAATCTTAATTTTGTTGGACAACATGTATGTGTATTAGTGCTTGCAATGCATGATAATATGCAATACTGGTCTTAAAATTCCAGGGAACTAAATTTGCCTCGATGTTTACAGTTCTTTCACAATATTGCAACACATTGCCATATGGGGAAATCTTGTTGCTTTTTATGTCATCAATTGGATTGTCAGTGCCTTCCCATCCTCCGGCCTGTATACAATAATGTTTCGCTTATGTAGACAGCCGTCATACTGGATTACTATATTTGTAAGTAAAGTTTTTCTATCTTCTTTTTTCATGTAGTGTTCAAATCCTTTATTGGTATCATGATGTTTTCAAAGTGATTATCTATTGTTTACAGTTCAAAGTTTTTTTTTTTTGCAAGTAATTGAGACGTTATATAACTCAATGGTTCATACTTCTGAATTTGAAGCTCTCTTTGGATTGGGTTTTATTTTTATAACCCTGAAGAGTATGCTTAAGAAAAAAACAGTCACGTAGTCGAGATAATGCTTCAGAATAGTAGTCCATCCAGTTTTTTATAGTAGAATATGGCTGGGCAGAAAGCTTTAGGAGATGACTTACTATTACACTGGCAGTTGGAAGAAAATTTTGTAGTTGGGTACTTTGTTTGATTGGAGAAACATTACCTAAGAGTTGATTTCAAATTGTTGCATGAACAAATTCTTTGACACTTCAAAATTTAATTAATAGGCTAAGTTTAAAATAATTTAATTTCTGAAACGAATGTGTCATGTTAGTTGGGACAGGTGTAGTTAGCCTTCAGATTGTTCTGGCATGATATTATTCTATTCATCATCTTTCCTTGTTGATCCAATAATATGTTAGTATAGTTAGGCATTTCACAAATAGTGATGCTGTGATTTTGTAAATCGTTGTTTAAATATCGATCCGTTGTAGTAGATCACCATTGCTAGAAAGTGTTGTACCTTCTGAAAGTCAATTCTCCTGCAAATTGATTACAAATTGACTGAAAAGTGTTTTATAAATTACTCATTTCTATATGCTAAACGGCTAAAGGTTATGAAGTGCTTCTAATTGTTATATTTTGTTGCATCTAATTAGATGGGATGCTCCTTTTTTAGCCATTTATTTTTACAGGAGGAATTAGTTTTGTGATTCCCTCTTTTAGTGGATCATACTACAACAAAACTAATCTGGGTTACCTTCCCATTTCAGATCATTGTAGCAGCTGGCATGGGTCCAGTGCTAGCTTTGAAGTACTTCAGGTATACCTACAGATCTAGTAAAATTAACATACTTCAGCAAGCCGAACGTATGGGAGGACCTATATTGTCCCTGGGTAATATAGAACCTCAACCGAGATCTTTGGATAAAGATGTTTCACCTTTATCAATTTCTCAACCCAAGAACCGTACGTCAGTCTATGAACCACTGCTCTCAGATTCTCCTAGTGCTACAAGACGTTCTTTTGGACCTGGGGCTCCGTTTGATTTCTTTCAGTCCCAAGCCCGATTATCTTCAAATTATACGAGAAACTGCAAGGACAACTAATATTAACAGTTCATCTGGAAAGACATGTGCAATTATGCATATCACATGTAGAAAAGATAGAGGACACTAACTGCTGATCCGTTCTTTTCAACTGGCCAGCATCTTAATTTATTTTCTATGTTGCGCGTGTTTGAGTTGCATCAAGCTGACAATATCATGCTCAGGGGCCACTGTATTTTGGAAGCTTATGCTGTAAAATCAGTATGGATTACTGTTCCCGGTGTATGAAGATGCAACAATCTAGCGCGATATTGATTCTTGGTTATTGGAGGAAACAGTGAACATTTCACAGATTCTGACACCCCATTTTCAGGGTGATATTAATTTACATAATCTACTCAATTAGAGTGGAGTCAGAGAGATCTATCCATCACAAAAATATACCCAGCATCATTTTCACATATTTGCTTCTTACGTGTTGATGCTATTGACTGGATTTGTAAAATATTAAGGACAGCGATGGGCTGGAAACCTCGATTTTAGAAACGAAGTTCCTGTATATCAATTGCAGCGATGTTTATAGGTCGGATTGGAAATGGTAATGCTAACATAATGATCTTTAGCAGTTGTTGAAAGGTTTTTATCTTTGCATAGATATTCCGTGTGACCGGTGGGTGATCTTCGTGGACATTACACTAAACTATATAATAGGGATGGAAAGTCAATATAGACTTAATGACAAGAAATGTTGAATGTTGTATTTGTTATTGCTACCATTTTTGTAGAATAAGTAGTTGTTCAA
>JAJOOS010014309.1:0-20100 GCA_029582725.1 Solanum chiquidenum | reverse complement strand
GACCGGAGCTACTCTTGATCCTCCTCTCCATTCACGTGGCTAGTACGGTGCTTATCCGAGTTGTTGGTGAGTCCTCAATGATTCGAGGGCTATGTTATGTTTCTTACTCCTATGTTTTGAGACTTTAGCTTGTAATTGTATTTTTACTATGAGGGGAGCCGGTAGTATGCCATGGCCCCGTCCTATCTATGTATGTAGAGGTGTGCGTTGGACAAGTATTTTGTAAATGAGCTTGACTCTTATTCTATGATGTCATTTTGAAATGGTTTGCCCTTAGTCCCTATTTTCCCGTTAATTAATGTTGATTGTACTTCTGCGACCGATGAAGTGAGATAACAAGTTTGAGAGGCTTGTTTGGGGTTCCTTCGGGTTCCTCATTCGCCATGTCACGTCTAGGCCCTAGGCTTGGGTCGTGACAGATAGGTTCCTAGAAGTGCAAATGAGTTGAAGATTTGGTGAGTCCTCATAACATTGAGGATGTGATCACCTTTCATTTATGTCTTTTCTTTATGTTTTAGACTATTGTATTGTTTGTGTCCCAAAGAGTTATTCATGAGGGTTTTTGATGGTTTGAGACAAAATGTTATAGACTTCCGCTTGCTTTTATAAAGACTTCGATTATATGGAAAAAGTTTTAAAATTTCCGCATGATTTCTATTGCTTTATGTTATGATATTCTAAGTGGCTTGTGTTAGGCCTTTTGGGGCCTAGTACGCCATCTTACATCTAGGGTGTACCCCTAGGTCGTGACAAACTTGGTAATCAAAGCAAAAGGTTTAGAATGATTCTAGGATTGTCGCAAATCCACGTCTAGTAGAGTCTTGTTCATAAGAGTGAAGGGTGCCACATTTATGAATAGGAGGCTAATAGATGATTAGGAAATCTCACGTTTTCATTCTCTAAGTCGTGCCATAGATTTTAACTCTAGTAGGTCTTTCTCTTAATTTGTTCCTTATGGTTTTCAGGATATGACGACCATAACGGTGAATACTAGAAGTAATGAGAATGACGTGGTGGATCAAGAGGTTCCTCCACAAGCTCCTCCCCAAGCTCCTCCACAAGCTCCAATTGATCCTTTAGTTGAGAATGTTACTCATGCAGAGTTTAGGGCGACTTTCCAAGTTTTGGCTCAAGTCGTAACGACTCAAGTGAATAGGGAAGTTGTAGCTCTGGTGAATCCAATAGTGGGTATTACTGCTTCTAGAGTGAGATATTTTATGAGGATGGATCCTCCGGATTTTTATGGCTCCAAGGTGGAAAAGGATCCTAAGGAATTTATAGATGAGGTATATAAGGTTCTTGCTTTCATGGGGGTGACTTTGGTAGAAAAAGCGGAGTTAGCCGCTTACTAATTGGAAGGTGTTTCTCAAGTGTGGTATGAACAATGGAAAGATGTTAGGCTGGTAGGAGCGGGCCTAATAGAGTGGGAAGTGTTTAAACTAGCATTTCTTGATAGGTTCTTTCCCCGAGAGTTGAAGAAAGCTAAGGTAGAAGAGTTCATTAACCTTAAGCAAAGTAGCATGAGTGTTAAGGAGTATGCCTTGAAATTCACCCAACTATCCAAGTATGCTCCATCTATGGTGGCGAATTCGAGGGATATGATAAGTAGGTTCTTGACGAGGCTGTCCGACATGGTAGAAAAAGAATGTCATACGGTAATACTCCTTCATGATATGGATATCTCACGTCTTATGGGGTATGCCCAACAAATGGAGGAAGATAAACTCAAGGAAAAGAATAGAGAGGTAAAAAAAGCAAGGACTGTTGAGGGAAAATTTTCTAATGCAAAGTCTGAGGGACAAGGTCGACCTAGGGTCAAAAAAACATATTCCAGTCAAGCTTCCCCAAAACCCCTAAATTTAACCAAGAGAAAGGTAGTGGGTCTCCATTACCTATTCCCACTTGCACCAAGTGTGGAAGGAATCATTATGGTAAGTGCCTAGCCGACATGGATGGTTGTTAGGGTTGTGGAAAAAGTGGGCACAAAATGAGAGATTTTCCGGCGCTTAAGGCTAAAGGAAGAGAGGACAAGCAAGTTGCTTCTAGTGGTTCGGATGAGAATGCCCAAAAGAAGAATAGGTTCTATGTTCTTCAAGCTAGAAATGAACATGAGTGACCTTCGAATGTGACTACCGGTATATGTTTTATGGTTTCCGGTATTGTTTAGTCTTTTGTGACTTGATATGTGAGACTTTGAAGTTATCTTTAGTATGAAGGATGTTTAGAAAGTCTGATTAGGCTTTCTCCTAAGGGGGAGATGGTGTGCTTAGATAGCAAGGTAATTGTGTGTTTATGTGTAGCCATGATTTCCTTATATGATGCATGTTCATGAAAGCTTGTCATTTAAAAGAAAATGAGTTTGCATGATTATTTCCTCATTTGTAGTGCATTGAGTATGAGTTGCCTATTTGACTTCATGAGATGAGTAGATGAGCATGCCTTAGTTCAGAGTTGAGAGATTTCTTCTTAAATGAATGCTTTTTAAGAGTAAATTGCATATAAGCTCCATGAGTGTACGTTGAGCATGTTATGACTAGGACATGGTAGTTCCTCCTTGAACATGACTAGTTATGAGAATTTCTTACATCTTGGGTTGTTAGATGTAGTTCCTACTTCCTTGTATTGCATTGAATATGTTTAGCTTGGAGATGAAGTTCCTCCTTTTTTTGTGTGCATTTTGATGATTTGCATTAATGATGGGTTTCTAGTCGAGAGTTAGGAACTTAAGAAATGCCTAGAGTGTCATTCGAGGACGAATGTTCCCAAGGGGGAGATATTGTAACACCCCGTAGTTTAGTAGGTCAACTAGAGCTTTACATGAGGGTTAGAGTCGTAAATTTGACTTCCCGTACTTATAATGAAGGGTTAGGGTTAGAACGTCAAGGTACGACTCTCCAAGGAACAACCAAGGTTCCTTGAAGAGGACCCTAGAAACTACCCTAAAACTGCCCCAAAACAGTACCAACGTGGGGGACCTACGCCCCGTAGGGGGACCCATGCCTCGTGGGTGAGGGGTCATGGGTCAAAGCTCAAAAACCAAGCCATAGTAACTCACCCATGATTGACCAGCATGAACCGTGGGTGGACCCACGGCCCATCAGCGTGGTCTTGTGGGTTGAGACAGAGTGGTCCTTAGGTCAGTTAAGTTGCGGGTTAGTGGAACATTCTGGAATTAATTACGGGTTAAGTTATGTGGTTTTATATTAGATTATAACACCTATATAAAGCTTATAGACCCCTAAATACATGGATCCTATTCAGTATTTCAATTCACCAAAAAGAACTCAATTCCCTCTCAAATATTATCTCTCTAGAAAGTGAAGAAGAAGAGGAAGAAGATCAAGCTAGGTCAAGTCAAGAATCCATTGTTGCAAGCTTTGTAGGGATTTATAATCAAGGTATATTAGCTTATTCATCCAAGGATACTTCCATCTATGGAGTCCCATAGAAATCCCCCAATTGTGAAGATGAAATCCACAATTCAAGTTACGGTTCCTTCCGATATTGTGGGTTAAGTTGAATATGAATCCAATAGAATGGATATTTATTGTTTATGATTGAATTAGTAGTGAATCATGATATTATGATGATACATGTTTTCCATGGTTAACCCTAGTCTAATTGATGAAATTAAAGTAATGTGGGTTTATGCCTTATGAAGGGAAATTGAGGATTCATAGATGTCTTCTAGAATTGATGACATGTATAGTGATTGATCAAGAATAGAAGCATGTAAACATGAATTGAATTAGTTTAAAGTATATATGATGGATCATGACTAGTAATGATTGAGATTGAGCCTTTATGATAATATATGACTATAATTTCTTAAGAATGAAGCATGTGACTAGAATGTCTTATGATCTAGATATGTATGATGATTGTGAGCAGTAAAACTTTGAGATTAAGGCTTGTAATAGTGAATCTTGATCAGTTGATATTTGAGGGTAAATCTAATATGATGAATCATGTATGTTAAGGCTTTCAGAGTAAAGTCTATATGAGAATAGAAGATTAATGAATAGAATTGTGGTGGAAGAACGTTACCTACCTAATCTATATTATGAATGTTTGAATGCATGAAGTGATAGAAATCACTTTAACATGGATTGATTGTCAAGGACATCTTTCCATGAGGCATGAATGTTAAGCAAGGCTTAATAACTAGTCTAAGGGATGTATGCTTGGCCGTAAGTGGATATTGAAAATGAGATGGAAGTTCACACATAGTCGGTCCAGGCTCCAAGGTGAAAGGAGAACCACACCTAGTTGTGTCCGGACTATCCAATATGAGAGGGAACTCTCACATAGTATGGTTTTCCCAAATTAGGTCTCATAAGATGGAAGCCTTCACCTAGTGGATTTCGGGTTTCTAGTAGCAATCTCCATATCCAAGGAACTAAGACATGCTTAAAGAAGTATCTCATAGAGTTCAAAGTAAGATGAACTAAGACATACCTAGAGAGGCATCTCATAGTGTTCTAAAAGTAAAATGAACTAAGACATACCTGAAGAGGTATCTCCTAGTGTTCAAAAGCAATAATGACCTAAGACATGTTTAAAGAAGCATCTTGTAGTGTTCTAGGTAAAAATGAACTAAGAAATTCTTAATGAAGCATCTCATAGGGTTCAAGATAGTAATGAACTTAGCCATGCTTAAACAAGTATCTCATAGGGTTCAAATTAATGAGGAACTAATACATGCTTAATGAAGTGTCTCATAGTGTTGCAATGTTTAAAAAGAGGGACTAGTCTCCGACCAAGAAGTGTGAGTATGAGGACCTAAAGGAGTACTTAGTATGGATGGGATTATGGGGTCTTATCCATGCATTGCACAAGTATGACTTAAGTTTACCTAAGAAGCGTTTCTCTTATATGATGTATGTTTTGATGGATTGTTGCGATAGTTTCCTTCCATGATATGTTTGACTAAAGGTGATAGATTCCATTGTCTATGAGAAGTAAGCTAAGGAAGAGATTAAGAGATGATAAAGAGGTATGATGGCCTAAGAGTGGTACTTAGCATATGTGGGATTATGGGGTCTCATCTATGTATTGCACAAGTATGACTTAAATGCTACTTATGAAGTTTCGATTATGTTATGAGGATTTAAGTATGGGATATGCTTCTGAATATGTGGTATATCCTATGTTGTTGGATCATGCCTTATATCGACTTATGCTCATATTATGTCTATGTTGGAGATTATGCTTATGACCATGCTATTATCTCTTATGCTTATGGCTTATGTCTTATGTTGGCTAACGCTTTTCTCATGCTCTTATGATGTTATGCTTCCTAACATACTTAGTACATTTTGTACTAATGCATACTCTTGCCTACATTCTCATCAAATGTAGGGTCTGGCGACTTTGAGTTCCATTCTTGAGGATAGGTTCCTAGAAGTGCAAAGGAGTTGAAGATTTGGTGAGTCCTCATAGCATGGAGGATGTGATCACTTTTCCTTTATGTCTTTCCTTTATGTTTTAGACTATTGTATGGGCTGCGTCCCAAAGAGTTATTCATGTGGTTTTAGATGCTTTGAGACAAATTGTTATAGACTTCCGCTTGCTTTTATAAAGTCTTTGATTGTATGGCAAAAGTTTTAAAATTTCTGCATCATTTATATTGCTTTATTTTATGATATGCTAAGTGGCTTATGTTAGACCTTTCGGGGCCTAGTACTCCATGTTACATCTAGGGTGTACCCCTGGGTCGTGGCAGGTAAGTATGTTTCTTTTTAAATAGTTCAAGCTTATGTTTATGATTTAGAATTCCCTTTACATGCTCGTATATTTAATGTGATGATGCCATTTGGCCGACATATTTTTATGATGCAGATACAGGTATTTCGGGTTATCAATAGATACTCTGTTGATACCACTTGCAGTTCCAGTTAGCTTTGATGAGCCTCCTTGCTTCCGAAGGGTTCCACTTTACTTTAAGTTTTTTAGGATGTCGTGGGTCTTGTCCCAATAATCCTTCTATAATAGTAGAGGCTTCATAGATAGTTTAAAAGTCGAGAAGTCTATCATTATTCCCTTTATTGTTGTAATGTTTTGAGTTCATGAGGCATTTAACTAATACTTGTTAAATTATTTTCAAATGATTATTGGAGTTGAGTTTAAATTAAGTTTTTAAAGTTATTTTTGCATCATGAGTTCCCATTTTTCTTTAGTAAGTCTTCCGCTAAGTAATGAGTCAAGCCAAGAGTTCGCTTTGAAACCAACAATGGTTTTCGAGTGCCAGTTACATCCAAGGTGTAGGCTCGGTGCGTGACATTAGATATTGCAACTCTTAGTCCTATTTAGAGTAATCTCATTCAAGGATGAATTTTCTCAAGTCGGAGATATTGTAACACCTCGGTATTAGAAATAACTAATTTTAGAAAGGAACTAAATTGGAAAGAGCTAATTTGAAATTTGTTCAAGTTTTGGTTAATTTGTGAGTTTTAGGTCAACTTCAAACGACCATAACTTTCAGTACATGATAAGTTAGGTGGTCCATAAGGTATCAAATGAAATATCTTTGAGACCTCTTTCCAAATGTCACCGAGTTTTCTAAATTCTGAGTTCGAATGAGGGAGATATGACCATTTGAGTTTAGCCTGTCCGATTAAGGAAATTCATCCGAATTAAGGAAGGGTATTTTGATCATTTCCTTACTCCATTAGCCTTAAACATTTTTTTCACCAAATAGGGGTCTAAACTGATTGTTATCAGTTTTCACTATCCTAAACACGCTTAGGGTTTTAGAGAGAAGTTCAAGAGGAGAAAAATAAAAACTTTAAGCGTTCGTTCAAGATTCTTGCTATCTTTGAGGAATTTCGTCAAGGATTTCATCCTGGTGAGGTACGTAAGCTTTTAGAGTGATGGGTTCATTCACCCTCACGTCAATCATGAGTTTCTTGATTAATTGCATCCATGAAAATCTATGTATTGAGGTTCTTGATGAGTTTCTTGAGGTTTCATCCTTCATTCTTTGTAAATAGGGTTTTAATGAGTTCTTGAGGCGAGGATTTTGGTCTTGGGGGATTTTCTTGAAGAGATTTGAGTAGATTTTTATTTACTTATGTGGGGTATACGAATCTAAGAGAGTTTGGAAGGAATCAATTGATTCTAGGTGAATTAAGGCAAAAATAATCGAGAACAAAAATTCGTTAGAAATTTCTGGAAAAGGGTTGGGGCTCCGCGCCCTCGATGCTCTAGCAGGCCTGACGTGGGGCACCAGCGGTGTGCCAGAAACCAGCTCCAGTAAGGGGAGGCCTGGCGCGGCGCGCCACTTCTGCGCCACAAAGCGTCAGACCACTTTTCTTCTTCGTTCTAATTCCGCACCTGTTCCTTTAAGTCGAGCTTGCATTCCTTTCTTAATCCTAACTATTTAAACCTTCATTAATCATCGAGAGATCCTATATATCATAAATCATAACTCTTGCATTCACATTTTAAATTCAAGAAAAGTTTAAGAGTCAAGTTTGAGAGAGCCTTTCGACTCATTTTGAGGAGTCTTTGACAAACTTTTAAAACTTGTTTTAAGACTTGAGTACTTGAGTATGAGGATGAGGAGAATTGAATTCATGTTTTTAAAATGAACATAAGGGAACTAAGTATTCCCAAGAGTAAATGTTTTTACATTTAAAATGAGAGGAAACTTGGATTTCGAGGAGTTTTGAGCACTATCTCTTTGAAGAGATATTTTTGAGTAATAATCTCAAAGTTTGAGGATGAGGAAATTTTTTAAACATATGAGCATGAGTTATATTATTGGGAGTAGTATTGAGCACCGATATGGAGACGATTTCAGACAACTCAAAGTCCTCATAAACCATATATGCCATCTTGGGTAAAAAGGGTCATACTTTTTAGATGATTTCTTATTGCTTTTAAGCATAGCCTAGATGATCCACTTAGTTGAGGATATCCTATACTCCGACAGGGTATAGGACAGTTCTACCAGCGTGGGCGAGACGTTGTATCATCACGTAACTCATAGTGATGGTTGTCGGTTAGAGAATCTCACAAATAAGAGTAAAAGAGTTATTATTGTATCTTTAAATACATTGAGTTATTATACACTATTTTAAAACATTTATTTATAATGCATATCTATTTTTTCTTTTATATTGAACTAAGTTGAATACTTCTTTGTTTGAGTATCTTTGAGTATCCCTGAGTTGAGTTGAGTTGAGTCTGTGCTTTACAGTTCCTCTCGCATGCTCGTACATTCCATGTACTGATGCCATTTGGACTACATCTTTCATGATGCAGATACAGGTAATCACGGTCATCAACAGGCGCTCCGTTGATACCACTTGCAGTTTTAGAGTTGCTTTAGTGAGCCTCCTTGCTTCAGAGGGTTCCACATTTACTTTCAGTCGTATTAGGATGCCGTGGGTCTTGTCCCAACTTCCATCATAGTTTTTAGTGGCTTCATAGATAGACATTAGTATTTTGAGGATTCTTTTCATTTTCATTTTTAAATGTTTAAGACTTGAGTTGCTTCTTTTGTCCAGTTGAATGTTTTCTTTAAAATATTCAGAGTTATCTATTTTGAGGCATTGAGTTAAATCTTTACTTTTTAGGTTCATTTATTGTCGAGTAAGTCTTCCGCTTAGAGTTGAGCAAGGCCAAGGGTTCGCTTGGGGCTAGCAATGATTCTAGAGTGCCACTTACATCTAGGATGTAGGCTCGGGGCGTGACAGCATGGTTAACGAGTCTTTCAGTATTCATTTGCAGATGTGTTGCTAAAATTTACTATAATATTCTTTAATTTAAACAATTTTATATTCGGTATTTGTTTAAAGTAATTTATTTAGTCCTCGATGTTTTTTTATGCATGAGTTAATATTCCTATAAGTATTCACGTACAACAAGGAGTCGCTTGTGGACCAATAATGATTTCTGAGAGTCGGATGCATATAAGGTGTAGGCTCGGGGTATGACATTTACTTTATTCTTGGTTTAAGATTTTTTGTGTAGATTGAGATTACGACTTTTGCCTCAATGGGACACTCATTTTTGGGTGTAGTTGACAATGTCAGCACTATGGAAGAGCTCCATTGCAAGGCCCAAAGGGAAGCGACAAGAGGGCTAGACATCGGGGTAGCTACAATGGGTTCCATTAAAGTAGCAAGTACTCATATGATAGACCTCGACAAAGGTTTAAGCAAGGTCATTCTAGCTTGCATGTCTAGGCCTCGCGTTAGGCTTTATAGGGTGATCAGTACAACTAGGGTGATGCTGGTATGGTCAGAATATATGGGGTTCAGAGTCGAGTGCTTCAGTTCATGGTGTCCTTTGCTTTATGGGCCAATCTTGACAAGGTTTCTATGAATGTGGGGAGCCTGATCAGTGGTCCAAGGACTGTTTCTAGTGAGGGGTGATAGCACCTACCCCACAGCTAGCTAGACCAGTTGTAGCGGTAGCACCTCTTATTAGAGGTGGTGCCCAGGGTCAGGAACGACGTGGCAATAATTAAGGAGCACCTGGTGAACCGTGGGAGAAAAGTCTGGTGGTAGGGCAGATGCTCTATGTAGAGGATAAAATGCCCATCTTTATTCTGGTCTAGTGAGGGTGGAGGCTAAGGCATTAGACATTATTATCACTTGTATGATTCTTTTATGCCATCAGTGTGCCTCAACTTTATTTGATTCAGGCTCCAATTTTTCATATGTATTTGTGTATCATACTTCCCATTAGATTTTGAGTTTGGAGACCTTGTCAGCGCCATTGTGTGTTTCGACCACGGTGCATGAGTCTTTAGCAGTTGATCAATTGTTTCGATCTTGGTTGGTGACTATCCAAGGGCGTCACACCCGGACAGACCTTATATTGTTTGATATATTGCATTTTGATATGATTCTAGGCATGGACTATTTATCCCCATACAATGCGGTCTTGGAACTTTTTTTCTACGACTTTTACCCTACACATGCCCGACATTTCTTTGTTGGTATGGAAGGGGTCTCGTATTTAGACAACGGTTGGGGTTATCTCTTTTATTTCGCCTATGAGATTAATGGCTAGTGTGTTTCTAGCTTATTTTGCTTATGTATAGGATGTGAGTAGGGAGGTTCCTTCTATTGATTCAGTTCATGTTCTTCGTGAGATGTGGGTGTTTTACCTACTAACTTACCAAGCCTTCCCCTTAAGTGTGATATTGACTTTTCTATGGACCTTGAGGTGGACATTCATCCTATATCTATTCCGCCTTAGTGTATGGCCCCCGCAGAGCCCAAAGAGCTTACTATTCAGCTTCAGGATCTCTTGGGTAAGGGATTTATTCGGCCCAAATGCAAGATGACCTCTAGAGGTTGATTTCTTTAAGATATTATTTTTACGAAAAGACCTATGGAGGTCTGGTTTTTCCTATCATTTACAATTTACGTTTTCACAATCTGACCTCTGAAGGTCTGGTTTTTAAACGAAAAATATTTTTTTGAAAAATATTTTTTTTTTTAAATAATAAAAGAATAACTCGAGTAGGTTAGAAAATCAGGTGAGTAAATTTATTTAATTTGGGTTGGAGTAAAAATAGGACTATTAATAAAATAACACGTAGAATTTATATATAATTTTAATGCAGTGTTGACAATTAGTCATGCCTGAGCCTAAAATGTAAGTAGATGTGGTATTTCTAACTAAATAGAATGATGTAAAGTATAGTTAGACCTTTTGTGATAATGTAGGTCTAATTTCAACCCTTTTCTAGATAAACTAACATATCTATGAAGTCTATGAGTAAAGGAATTTTCACCAAAGTCAAAAATTGATGTCCAAATTACGAATATTTAAAAAAAAAAGCTTTGCTTGCCTTAAAGTAGGAAGGAGAATTGGTGTTTCTTATAGAGACATTGAAAAAATATTTCCACAAATAGAAAGATATGAAATCTAGTGACATAGACATAAATAGAAACGCATACGTTAACCTGATTTTTATATCAATATGAAACTAAATCGGAAACATACATTAAGCTGTTTTTTTATATCAAGATGAAACTAATCATTTGTTCAATACATAAGATCTAAATTGGACTTAGAAAATTAATAAAAATATTCATATTCTATCGGTTACAAACAAAAGTAAATAACAAGAAATATATCAAAGTTTCAATAAACATAGATATTTATATTTGTAAATGCAATGACCAAGTGATAGAAAAATAAAAATCATGAATATAAACAAACAATCTTCATTAAATAGGATGAACTGTACCTTTTATGTTTAGCAACAAAAGTTATGTGTCGCGAATATCTTTTTTTTTTTCATTTGTGGAATTTTTGTATTACTGTAATTAAATATAGTTGTCTTAACATGCGTTACCTGGTTGTTTCTTAGGTCATCCATCTTCATAAAATTGTTTTAGACATCATCAAGAAATTTTTGAGTCTCACTCTTGTCTTGATTGTCGTGTCCATTTCTTTTGCGCTTCTCTGCTGCAGATTTCCTCTCTAAGATTGAAGATTCTCCTTTTTTTTTCTTTGATTTTTTTCTATAACTCCAACCTTAAATTTAATAATATTTTTTTGTAAAAATAATTTAATTGTCATGATGTCTTAACATGAGGGTTAAAGTTATCGTCATGTAACTATCAGTTATAGTGAAGTTCAAGTTATGAAATCTAATTTCTTGTAGAAATACTTCAAGGCAAGACTACATACATAAGATCCAATGTAATATAACCCTTTTCCCTATCCCTTATATTTTGAAAGTGTTTCTATTTGTTAGAGGTGATTTGTAAAATGTAATTTAGGAATGTAATAAATTAATTTGTACTTTCCTAATCAATTTGAGAAAAATACTTTTATCAATATTCGAGCAGAATTTGGTGCTTGGCTAAACTTTCAAAAAGGAAAAAGCTAATTATTAAGCTTAATTTTGAAAAACCCATAACTACTATACTACACAAAATTCCTTGTTTTTTCTTAATAGCTTGACCAAACTCCTCAACTCTATAAATAAGTAAATTTAGTTTTCTAGAATGATGACCAAAATGACTATCATTATCAATGAAAATTCATGTAATGTACTAACTTACCATTGACTCGATTACTACATTGGTTTCTGGCTGAATATCTACTTTCAAGTTTTCAAAACCTTCGAAGATATATCTTCTTACATCCCCAATAGATCGACACATATTATGTTTGCTCTCATGGTAGTAAAACTACAATTCAAGACGAATTTCATTAATTTTAATTTAGAAATTACATTTCGAATAAATTAAAAAAATAATATTACCAAATAAATAATAATAAAAATCACAAGAATCACATTTGATAATTTTGAATACATGCAAACCAAATGATACCTTAATTATTATTGTTTAAAGGCAGAAGAAAAGGAAAATTAAGTGCAACTAAATTCTAATTCGATTATGAATGACTATCACTAAATCTCAATTGTCAAGAATGACATAAAAAATTTGTCGAAGGTTCATCTAAAACCTTCATTCTAAACAATATTGTTAGATAATTAGATAAATGTGAGTGTACTTTAGGAAAGTTATAAGACACAATATTCAAATAAAAGGAAAAAATTATAAAAGAACTTATATTACCGTTTCACATTTTCCATTTTGACATTGTCTCCTTTCAGCTTTCCATCCATGTAGCATGTCATAATATTTGCGATTAAGTTCGTATGAATCACTTAGCTTGTCTTCATTCTATTATTTGAGTACATAATGAAATATTTAAATAGTCATGCCTCTCCATATACTAAACATCCAATTTACAATTGTTTACTATAATAACCATGTTGTTTTAGAACTGATTTTTCAGTTATGTTATTTATACGTCTTTTTTTTATAATATTTCACTGTAGTAATAGTAAAATAACCAGACAAATGAAGCTACTATATAAATGTCTAACAATTTTAGTGTCTTTTACAAAGAAATAGTCTTAATAATCAAATGTACTAACCTTTTTTAGTTTAATAGTGTAAAGGTTTGGTGCACCTTTAGAAGGTACAATTACAAAGTCAACCAAAGTATTTGCTATGGCTTTGGTAGTAACTAGACTTCTCTTCCTCCTAGCCAATTTTGGGGGTACTATGATTGTTTCAACATCATTCTGCATATAAGAAGATAGTTAAAGTTTTGTTACTATAAATGAAAAAAAAAAACAAGAATCTATAGTTAAACTATATTAAAATATATAAATGTATCATTTTTCAGAAGTAGAACTAAAAAATCAAGGTTACATCAATCTAAGTAAAGGAGAAAGATTTTTGCTTAACAACAAACTAAGAGAATTGAATGACATGGTAGAATTGCTATAAAGTTCAAGTCTGTCAATATTTTATTCTTTTTATACCTATAATTTTTCTTTGTCATATCTAATAAAAGACACTAGAATTCTCCTCCTCACTTTGACAATCATGTTTCAGAAAACTAAATAATTTTTCGACACAAATTATTCTCAATAATCAACAAAAAGAGATCATATTTATAAGAAAACTATTCGATATGCTCGAATAATGTCTTCTTCTTAGCAAATTAAGAATCCATAGTTAAACTATATTAAAATATATAAATGTATCATTTTTCAGAAGTAGAACTAAAAAACCAAGGTTACATCAATCTAAGTAAAGGAGAAAGATCTTTGCTTAACAACAAACTAAGAGAATTGAATGACATGGTAGAATTGATATAAAGTTCAAGTGTGTCAATATTTTATTCTTTTTATAACTATAAATTTCCTATTTCATATCCTACTAAAAGACACTAGAAATATCCTCCTCACTTTGACAATCATGTTTCCGAAAACTAAATAAATTTTCAACACAAATTATTCTCAATAATCAACAAAAAGAGACCATACTTATAAGAAAACTATTCGATATGCTCGAATAATGTCTTCTTCTTAACAAATAAGTATAAGAAAACATGAATCTCCCTCAATTGATTTAATATTTAATGCAAGAAAATTAAAACCAATTAGTATTTGATATGATTCTGCCAAATGTTCTATCATATTAAATAAGTGGCTTACTAGGTAAAAACATATCCACTATTTTCTATAAATAATTAAAGAGAAAATCAACAGTTACAAATATTGAAATTTAATTTTTTATTTAAATAGTTTATACATAGGACGTTTTGAGAAAACTTTACAAATATTAAAATAGTAGTTTATTAGATTATCTATTAATTTGATTCTTTTAATTTTGTATTAGTATTAAAATTGATTCCATGATATACATATAGATGTAAATGAATATTTTATATATGAATTCAAATTAATAATCCCGACTTCATTTATATAAAATTTAGGTTAAAAAGCTTGATATACCCCTTAACATTGTGAATTAGTATTGATATACCCCCTCGCTTATAAAACAAGCACATATATACTCTTACCTTTACACAAATGAGCAGATATACCCTTTTCGACTGAAGTAACTAAAAAAAAAATATCATTCCTAGTAAAACAAAATCTATAGAGGGGTGTATTTGACCCTTTCTCACAAAACTCAAGGGTATGTCTGATCTAGTATACAAGGTAATTTCTTCCTATATATTTTTTTAAGAAAAAACAAACTATATGTGGACAAAGTCCAAATGCCACAAACATTCAGTGTTATTAAATGGCCTAAAATTCTCCAACGAGGGAGGAAAAATAACTCGAAATTAAAGGTAACATAGGAAAATTAAAGCAACTGACATGATAATAAATAACGAATAAAGTTGTAGAAATATTACTTGTATTGGCTAACTTGATATAGGAGTGGGTACTAGCGTGAATTTTGTGTTATCAATTTGGTTTTGTAGAACCTGTAAATAATGCACATAATTTTAAATTATTTTAAAAGAAAAAAGTAAAAAAAAATGATTTTGTTTTGAATCTATTCTCTAATTTTGACTCATTTAAATAAATTAATGAAATAAAAAGTGTTTTATCAAATTTCATAAACTCTTTTGCTTTCTCAATTGTCAATACTAAAATGTTTTAGCAATTTTCAATAATAAAAAAACAATCAAGTAAGAAAATATTAAGGAAGACATAATAATTAATGAATAGTTTTCTTAAAATAATAATAAGAACTCCTGTATTTTGGAAAATAATAAATAGAAAAAAAACTAACACAAAAATTGCTCAAATGCATTTCAAAGAACAAATAAAAAAATATTAGGCGAGTATCTTAGATAGACGGAACTGTACCACAACTTGAGCACCACTAATTATTGGCACATACAGAACTATTTCGCGACAAGTGTTTATTTCAAGATCTGAGGAAGTCATGTACATATGAAGATGTAAACAAATAAAATTTATTCAACATAAATCTCAAGAATGAGAGGTGAGAAGATTATGGGTTGAGGGATTAGTATATATAGATAATCAAAATTGGAAGAGAGAAAATTTTATTGAATACAGATGAGGTTACAATTAATATAATCATTTATGTTGAATACGCTCTTTTGAAAATATGATAATTGTATTCCTCATATTTGGACTTTTTAAAGATTGAAATCTGGTCAGTTTCTTATTTATTACTTTGGCATGTAGATAATATGACAATTATCACAATTTCTCTTTTTATGTGAACATAACTAATAGGTTGAGCTACAATTTACTTGTTATCCATTTTTGAGATTATTAAAAATCAAAATGTTAAAGTTGAACTTTAAGTATCTCATATTTGCTTACTTCAAAAAATTCACTTTAGATACACTATACCTATTTTACACTTAAGCTCATATGATTTATAGGTTAATACATACTATTGAGTTGAATTTAACTTAAAGTCAAGTTATTTATTTGTGATATATATTTATGAAATTTGTAACGACATAGATCATATAATTTCCAATAATTTTTTTTGATGTATGACGAACACAAAACACTTTATAAAATAAGCTCGTGTTGCGTCAAAGATAATATAAGAAATATATCTTCTCAAAAGGGATTAGTACAAACAAAGTTCAAATAATTCTTGGCTTAACACTATTAATGAGAATTAATTCATTTGATTTAGATGGTTATAAAGCACAAGTTATTGACTCAAATTGAAAAAAAAACTAGAATTAATTATGAAAATATCGAGAGCCGAGCAACAACAATTTATTATCAATGAGAGGAGTTAGGTCAATATTAAAATTAGTACCATAATTGAGCTTCTGAACTTGAAGGGTTTCTATAGAGCTATAGCGGGTGATGATCTCAATCAGAAATTAATGAACTTATGGGAACCTTCTAGTCTCTTGAGATACCCAGAGTTAATCAAACTACCACCCTTATGAGGTTGTTCCTAGTATCACATTCTAGAGAAATAACAATATGGTTGTAACACCTCACAACTCTACTCTTAGAGTCTGAATCATTCACCGTAAGTATAGGATCTTGAATTGGGTGTTGTCCTACTTTCTCATATGTTTTAAGGTCCTTTAACATGTGTAGCAAGGGTATCAAAAGCGATTTCGGGTCATAAGGGACCTCTAACACCAAGCCAGGTTCAAAACATTTCTATCAGTTAAATTTTTGCAAGAGTCCTTATAAGGGTCAACTTCAATCGACCATATCTCTTAGAATATGAAGATTAAGTGACCTAGAACCTATCAAATCAAAAGTCTAAGAGTATCCTTTCCAACTCCGCCATGTTTAAATCAAACCGAGTTTGGAATAAAATTTTATGTCTGATTTATTAGAGACGTTTTAACCTGGTAGAAGTTTCGCGATGGCTCCATGACACAGAGTGAATGCGGACCTCATTGTCCACTGGGTTAAAATTTTGACTTCCAGTTCTAATTATTTATTTTCTTTAGAGTATTTTTGTCCGAAAAACCCTTAGAGAGTTATCTAAATGGCCCTAAACTTGTAGAAAATTAGTTTTTCATAAATAAAACTCTCTCATTCATCGTAAACTCGTACACTCAAAAAACACTATGGCTAGGGTTCATTTTCAAATATTTTACTTCAGGATTCGCCACCAAGGTATGTAAGGCTTCAATGATAGTATTCCTTTCTCTCATGCCTAACGTAATTTTAATTCTCGAGAAACTCTTCAAGATCTTTAGATGTAAAGCTAGGGTTCTTATGAAATTATGATGTTTCCTCATGAACTCATGTCTGCATTATTTCACGTTGATTTTAAAAAACTTTTCACACTAATATATCATTATTCCTATGGTCTCTTATGCATTTTCGACTTTTAAGCAAGAAATCAAGAATGATATGATTTACAACCTAAATAGATGTTACTTTTAAGGAATTAATATTGAGCTTAGCCACACATGTGATATGAATCATAGGAGATTTATATACCTATGAGCAATAAATAGACACATGTTGTTTTAGGAGGACTATTTAGTATAGAGAGGATGCAGGTTTTAAAAACTGAAGTCTCATAACTACGCGCTAATGTAGGATTATGTTTCACCACTTTGACGGTTGACCTTTAGCCCTTTGTGGTTCATGTTAGTGGATCCACATAAGATAAGATAAGGTTCTATACCCTGGAAATATATATGACAACCCATCCAACTAAAATTATAAGTTGGGTTTCATGAGCTCAAATGACGTATGTCAGTTATAAGGTACTCCCCAGTTTATGCATCTTTTATGATATTTCCTTAACTTCATTTCATGTATATTCGTTATGATATTTTATGCTATGATAATTCAAGGCTATTGATTTAGACTCATCTTTATGCAAATGATTTTGAAAGAAGGTCTTCAAATTAATAATTATGCATATAGTCCAATTATTTCTTTTAAGTTCATTTATTATAGTTATGAATTTACATTTTAGAAACATTATTCCATTATTTCCTCCATTTGTTTCTTTACATTAGTGTGTTGGTTCCCTTACATTCTCATTATATTACTCGTGCTGACACACATGTTTCTCTGTGTTGCATCCATTTATGAGGTAGATTTTGGTGCTTGTACTCTGAGTTATGCCTAGTAAGGTTGTTGCATTTACAAGTAACACTTGGTGAGCCCTCCTCAATTGGGAATGAGAAAAGCATAGTCAAACCGAATCATCGACGGAGGTTCAAACACCTGAAGCAAGGAGCAAGAGAAGGCGAGCTGAAGGATGATTGACGATTTGCCGAATGAGCTTGGTGAGCACGACTAACGTCACCGAGCGAGTAGCACATTGATTTTTGGGCTGAATGGGAAAACTATAATGTCATGCATCGAGCCTACAACCTGGACGTATCCGACACTCGAGAACCATTGTTGGTCCCCAAGAGAATCCTTGGCATAGCTGACTACTTAGTGGAAGACTTTCTCAAGCGATAATAGGTTTAATATAGAAATCAATCTCAAAGTAAAACTCAATAAGAATGTCTGAAAGTACTCATCGAAATAATAATAATAATTTGCGAAACATCTTTAAAGGAAAGAATGTACTTAGAGACTCCTCGAATATATCTATCTATGAAGCCTCTAATGTTTAAGATAGATATCGGGACAAGACCCACAACGCCTCCAAACAACTGGACTGAAAGTAAATGTGATGTCCTCCAGAATGCAAGGAGGCTCACCAAAACTTTCTGGATTGTAAAGTGATCTCAACGGAGCGCATGTTGATGATCCTCAACACATGTATCTGCATCCTAAAAAGATGCAGATTTAATGACATCAGTACATTTGAATGTAAGAGTATGTAATATAGCTGAGGCAAAATAACTGAATGAAAGGACTACAATAGTAACAATATACTCAATTTGAATGTAATGAAATAAAGGAGTTAAATCATTTAAAGTTTTACAAAATGCTTTCTCATTTCTGAACTCAGCATAATAAGTGATATAGAAAAATACATTGTAACTCTATTGCGACATTCTCTAATCGAAAACCATCACTATGAGCTACATCATGATATGTCTTGTCCATGCTCCCTAAATTATTCTATATCGTGCTGGGATATAGAGTCTCTAAACTAAACGGATCCACTAAGCAATAAGGATTCATCTATAAAGTATGATCTTGTACCCTTGTTTGCAAGACATGGTTTAAGGGCGCTGTGAGTTGTGTGAACTCTCCCCCATATCAGTGCTCAATACTACTCCTAGTAATATATACTCATGCTCAAATGTACAAAATGTACTCTTTCTCTGGTTTGAGATAATCTTTCAAACTATCCTCTTAAAAGAGGTAACTACTCTGAAATATTTTTTAAGCTTATTGCTCATTTAGAAAACATGGTTTCTCTTTGCTCAATGCAAAAATACATTCTAGGTTGAGATAATTACTCAAAAGCGGCCTCTTTAAGAGGTAACTACTTTGTACTCAATCTTTATTGTCAAGACCCAGACCATCCTAATTGGCACCCACACTAACCCTCCAGTAGGAGAACCATTAATACTAATTAGCTAACCAACTTTAATCAAAATACTAAGGAATTTAAGTTACGGAAGTAAGTTAAATGCTAAGAAAAGAACAAAAATAGGGAGTTCCCATAAACTCAAACAAAAGTCTAACAACTAAACAAATGCGGAAGTAACACCTATAACCTGAAAGTCAACGTACCAAAACTCTAACAAGATCCATAAGTCTAAACAAGAGGGTTTACAACCCCAAACTAATGAACTAATAACTAACTAGAAAGTCTAAGTCCGAAATGTGGACTTAAACAGAAAGAGAACTCATGGAAGCCCGGAAGAACTGGCTCACCCTTGAATTCGAACGACGATCACTGATCTTCTAGACGAGGTCTGTCAATAACCGCTTGAAGATGCCCTATACTCAAAAAAAGAAAGAGCAAGTACAGTATCAGTAGACAACCACAGTGTACTGGTAGGATCACGCGGCTATCCCACTAAGTGCAACATACATAAGTAAATACAAAATTATAAACATGCAAATACCAAACATGTAGAATATCGATTATCACATTCTCAAAAATATACATTTACAACAAGTCATTGGTCCTCTCATGGAACCCAAACTCAAACAGTTAGTTTACCGGTATGTGTTACCCGATCCAATGTTTATGACAGAACGTGGCAACCGATCCCATATTTATGTTGGAACGTGGCAACCGATCCAAGTTAGTGTGTCGGAACACAACACCCAATCCATTCAACAAGCCACAATCACAATCACAAGTATATTCTCGATAATCATACAATCAAGAAGTGATT